>JBBPNE010000070.1:0-68358 GCA_038090735.1 Xerocomellus amylosporus | reverse complement strand
CGTCTGACTGCGACTGCGGACTGGGCGGGGAAGAGGTCGTTGAGGGTTGCGGTGTTGGCGCGGGAGGGGCGGGGCGGGGGGGACGGCATGGCCTGTGCAAAGGGGTCGTGGGGCGGGGTGGAGGACTTGCGGGCACGGGGCGGGGGCTTCTGGAGGGAGTTGCGGACCCTGGAGACGGGGGGTGTCTTTGCCCTGAAGGACGGGGGCGGGGGTGGCGCCTGTCTGGTGGGCTCAAAGGCGGCGACTGCGGCGATGTTTGCGTCTCTGAGGAGGTCCGAGTACTCCTGGATGGACTCGCGGGACGGTCGATGGTACTCGATCGTGATTTTCGACTGTCGCTTGCTTGCGGCCATGGCAGAGCTGGGAAGGAAAAAAATCAGCCACCCAATCATACCACCACCATGTTCCTCGGCTTCGACCTCTCCACCCAGCAGCTCAAGGCGATCGTCCTCGACCACCACTCCGCCGTCGTCCACGAGTCTGCCGTCCACTTTGACGCCGACCTCCCCCGCTACCGCACCACCAGCGGCGCCATCCGCGGCCTCCATGGCGCCGTCTCCTCCCCCGTCCGCATGTGGCTCGACGCCATCGACCTCCTCGTCCACCGCGTCAAGCACGCCGGCGTCGACCTCGCCGCCATCGCCGCCGTCTCCGGCGCTGCCCAGGTGCGTCCCTCTCCCACTCCCTCGGCCCGACTCATTCGCCTGTAGCAACACGGCTCCGTCTACTGGTCCGACCTCGCAGAGTCTGCCCTCGCCTCCATGGACCCACACAGGCCCCTCGCCGATCTCGCCCCGCACGCCTTTGCCCTCCCGAACGCCCCCATTTGGCAGGACTCTTCCACCACCGAGGACTGCGCCGACCTCGAGGCCGCCGTCGGTGGCCCACAGCGCCTCGCCGATCTCACCGGCTCTCGCGCCTACGAGCGCTTCACAGGCCCCCAGATCGCGCGTGTACGCACCCATCCCTCTCTCCCTGCTCTCTCTCATCTCCCCGCAGATCCGCAGGCTGACTCCAGAGGCCTACAGGCGTTCGGCCCGCATCTCCCTCGTCTCGTCCTTTATTCCGTCCCTCTTCCTTGGCCGTGTTGCCCCCATCGAGATATCCGATGCCAGCGGCATGAACCTCATGGACGTTCTCACCTGCAAGTGGGACGACTCGCTCCTCCATGCCTGCGGTGGTCCAGAGCTCCGCTCAAAGATCGGTCCCGAACCCGTGCCCGGTGGTACCGTCCTCGGAAAAATCTCCAACTGGTGGGTCGCCAGATGGGGATTCAGCCCCGGTACCTTTCTCGCTTGTGCCCCATCCTCGTCCTCACACCTTTACAGACTGCATCATCGCCCCCTTCACTGGGGACAACTCTGCCACTGTCGCTGCCCTCTCTGCGCCGGGCGATGCTCTCCTCTCCCTTGGCACCTCCACCACGCTCTTGCTCTCCATCCCCCCTGCAGATACCCCCCCAAGGCGTTTCACCACCTCCCACCTTCTCTCTCATCCTACCACCATCGATGCCCAGATTGCCATGCTCTGCTACAAAAACGGTGCTCTCGCCAGAGAGCACGTCCGTGACAGAGACGCCAACCGGGACTGGCAGAGATACAACCACCTTGTCGAATCCACCCCCGTGGGCAACAACGGCCATCTGGGCTTTTACTTTCCTCTTCCTGAAATTATTCCCCCCAACGTTCTTGGCGAGTTCCTGTTCACCACCAAAGATGGTCACCCGACCCGCGTAGACTATATACCCTCCGAGGCGCATCCCCGAGCAATCCTCGAGTCCCAGTTCCTGTCCATCAAGTCCCGCATAGCTGCCATCCTCCCACCCAACTCGCCCCCTCTCCAGAGATTGATCCTCACTGGAGGCTCGTCCGCCAACCAGACCATCCGACAACTCGCGGCCGATCTCTTTGGTATTCGTGTCTATGTTGCAGAGTCCAAAGAGGCCGCTGGAACAGGCGGCGCTCTTCTCGCCAAGTTTGCCTGGTGGAAGCAACAAAATGGGGGCTCGGGCACCTTTGAGGAAATGAGCTACGGAGACGTCGAGCGCATGCGACTCGTCGCCGAGCCCAAGGCCGAGGTCACAAGGGTGTATGACCGCCTCGTGGATGCGTATCGCGCTTGCGAGGAGGCAGTGGTTGATCTCTCTCGAAAGGAGTGAACGATCTATGCTCGCATTAATGTAACATCTAATAGAGTAGGTATTTACGTACATATAGTAGACCGAACTTGTCACCCACCTAAATGATTCGTTTGTTTTCACACCTATTTAGTCCATCGCTGCTAGTATGCTTTTGTCTGCACCGTGCCACCGCATCTCATTCTTCAAAGCTGCGCCCTAGGAACATGACCACCACGCCATCCGGGACCAAGAAACCGTCCCTCGAGGAGCCAAGCTTGTGCAAACGGACAAGACTCGAACAGAGTCCCCCCGCTGCAGAAGCACCCATCGACGCCCCACCCGAATCCAGCACCCCCGGGAAGCGAGACGCCGCCGGTTGGGCGAAATCGCGAAGAGGCAAGGAAAAACGGACCAAAAACATCGGTCGGCGTCGTGGGCCCCGTCACGACCCCGAGCCCTCGGACACGCCAAAGAACGGGGACGAGCCCAGACCACCCAGGTTGCCGAAGCGCTTGACGGCGTTGCTCGTCGGCTTCTGTGGGACCGGGTGCAGCGGCATGCAAATGTGCGTAGCGATACGATACTTTACGACGGCGTCCCTGAGAGTCTCTTTTTTCGTGTCGATCCCCCAAGTCAGCCGGACGTCAGGACGATCGAGGGCGTCTTGTTCGATGCGCTGGTTCGTGCGGGCGCCGTGTCCAAGGACAATGCCGACGATCCTACAAAGGTGCTTCCAGCGTCCCCACGGGTCGTTTAAACTGACGCGTGCGGGTTTACAGGTCAATCTCGGACGAGCCGCTCGAACGGACGCGGGCGTCCACGCTGCGGGCAACGTCGTGTCCATCAAGTTGATCCTCAACATTCCCGGCGTCAAGGACTGGGTGTCTCGTGTCAACGAACAACTCCCGCCCGAAATACGTGTTTGGGGAAAAGTAGGTACACATCGTCCCGCCCAGTCGAGTCCACCAGTAACGTGCCTTGAAAGGTTCGCGTTCAGAACGGGTTCAATGCACGACTGTACGACGTTTCTTCTCCTTGGGCTTTCTCCACCTCATCCATGTCGACAGATCCTGCGATAGCCGCAAGTATACTTATTTCTTCCCTTCCTATTTATTGATTCCACCCAAACCAAACTCGGCGTTTGTGCACTCCCAGCATGCCGCAGCCGCTTCGGGAGACCCGTCTAGCGATATCCCGCAGCATCCATTCTGGGATTTCCCAGGTGCCGATTCTTCCATGCCGGAAGAAGACCTTGCTCGGAAGCGACAATGGAGGGCCAGCGCGAAAGACGTCGACCAGCTGCGGGCCACTGCAAAAAAGTTTGAGGGCACCCACAACTTTCACAATTTCACAGTCGGTCGTGACTTTGCAGATCGTAGCAATCAACGTCACATGATAAAAATTCAGGCAAGGTTCTTCCCAACATTGCAGATTCATGTCTAGACCATTCCTCGACAGATTGCGGACCCTGCGGTGTACGGCGACACGGAATGGATCAGTGTGCTCTTTCATGGGCAAAGTTTCATGCTACACCAGGTAGGTCTGCCAATGAACCCCCGCGCCGTGTATTCAAACCAACGCTCAGATCGTAAGTTTGGCCGCGACCATCATGATCGTTGTCTGATCGCAGGTCGGAAAAGCGTAAAATGATGTCCGCCCTTGTCCTATCCTGTCGGACCGGAACTCCCTCGGAAATAATCGACGAGGTACAGTCTCACCACTCTCCGGGGCACCCACTTCATTCAACGCTTTCAAGCTCTACGGTCCCCGAATGGTCCTCGTGCCCAAAATGCCCGCCTTGGGGCTGCTTCTCGAGTACCCCATCTTTGATTCCTACAACCATAAGGTAACGACGGCCAACGAACGGGAAAAGTACGACGATTCTCATGTCGACTTTCGTCCGCCGATCGATTTTGAGCAATACCGAGAGACGATCGACGCGTTCAAGCAAACCTTCATTTACCAAGACATGCGTGCGGCAGAGGATCGGTATGGAATGTACGTTTTTTTCTTGGTGGCAACGTGATAGATTCGATTGACGGGGTACTTAGATTCGATGCCTGGATTCGATACGTGGACAATTATGGAGGCAGCGATTTATTGTACTTGAACCCGAGAGGCATCGTCCCTGCAGCTGCGGTCATCAAGAAGGACGGAAAGAAAAGACCAAAGGCCTTCAGGGAGAGCAAGCGTTTTGATGTGACCAACATCAAAGAACTCAAGGACGCTCCACCACTGGAAGAGGAGAGCGAATCAGAGGAAGAGCACATTAGCAAACCTGCGCTGGAAGACATGGAAGGATAGGGACACCACGAGTCGGGGGATCACGCCACCAGATTAGACTACGCGCTTCGATATCGCCCAAAGATACATACATGGTCAATACGATACGATCACGACTGAAACTTGCGCATCGTCTGAATTTCGTCAAGGAGAGCCTGCAACCGATCGTCGTCGATCTTGACGAGACTAGTCAACGAATGAGTCCGTCCGCGTTCAGCGTCGTCGTCGAAAAAACGCAACATACCTCGGTATGACGCTCTTGGCCTCTTCTGCGGTCGCCGGGCACAAGTTGGCGATCTGAGCCGTCTCGAACTGCGTCAGCGCTGGCTCGCGACGCAGCGTCCTAGATACGCGTCTCAGGGCACGCGCGCCACAAATATATATATAAAGGACCCACTCTCGAACGGCGCTGGCCGAGTCGGTCGTGCTGAACTTGGCAAACGTCTTGACGTATTCGAGCGTTTTGTTGTAGACGCTAATCCAGGATCGGGGGTGAGAAAAAACTGACTTCGGACGACGGCACGGGCACGTACGCGGTATCGGGCGCATCCTTGTCCCTGTTCTCGAGCAGGTACTTGACCTCCGAGATGAGCAAGCAACCTGCATTGTTGAATTCTGCAGCAGTATGACGTCTGAAACGGTTTCAAACATGGGTTCAGCGGCACGCACCGGCTCCGAGTTTCAAGGCGGACGCATCCTCCTCTTCTGCATGTGTCCTGTGGCGCAATCGTGTGGTCATGATCAAACGCACACGAGGTGGCAGTGAACGTTTGTTTGGCAAAGACCTTGGAAACAAACACACGTCAGAGAATCGCAGCCTAGCGCTGTGCTGCTCAAAAAACACTTTATTATATGTTTACAGACATTTTATGTTATATATCTAGTCGTAATGGAAACAGTTGAATCTTCGCGTGGTACAAGCCACAAATTAACAACATTGAAACGTCGACGTGGCATGAAACCACTCTACCGTATGGAGACGCTGTTTCATGGTAATCAGCGTTTTGCAAACACGGCACAATAATTGCTTACTCAAGAAGCCAACGCCACAGGAGGGGCACCATTGGCTGGGTTCATGGGCACCTCACTATGATTGTCCTCGACCGAGAGCAAGGCAACCTTGTCAGCCAATATCGCGTCCGCGACAACCTCTCCGCGCAATCTTTCCTTGTCCTTGTCGACTCTGTCTTGTGGGATTGGACTGCGGCTCGGCCCCGCACCACCGGGCTTCCAGGCGCCTTTGGGGCCGAAATTCTCATTGGCCCCCTTCGCAAACGGCCGCTCGGGTGTACCCTCAGACTCATCCATCCTGCTGGTCGAGTTGGCAGCTGTAGCACCCACAGGACTAGAATGGTTCACACCAGCACTATTATTTCCTGGCAAGAGTATGGAGCGGGTAGATGACGAGTTGTTCCATACTCCCGCTACCGGTATGCGTTTCTCTGCCGCAGGGGTTACTGTGAGCGGTGGAAAGTCTGTCGATTGAAGTGGAGGTGGTACTTGCTGTGCCCGTTGTCCGTTACTTCGGGCAGGAGACATATTTCGAGAGTTTGCGGCAAGTTCGTGATGCCGATGAGTAGGATGCAAAGTAGGCTGGGGCTTAAGACCGACGGCCCAATCGGGTCTTGCAGGAAGAGGGTGTTGTGATGATGATGACGTGTACGTTCTCCGCGAAGACGACGTAGAGGATGACTAGAAAGATATAAATTGCGTGAGTCGATTGGCCGTAAAATAAGTCGGGATAAATGATATGATGACATCGTGTGGGACAACTCACGGCCGAAGACGACGCCTCGTCACTAGCTGGTGTTCTAGCACCAGCATTTCCATTCGAGTTTCCAGGATGTCTTCTTACCGTTGAGCTCAAACGCGGTCCTACAATTTCGCCACCTACACCAGGCCTGCCTGTATTACTGTTCACTCCGAAACCGCCCATACCTATCCCAGGACCGTAACTCCACGCACTCCGAGCAGGTGGAGCACCTCGGGGCTTAGGGCCCATCGTTGGAGACTGTTGACCTATAACCCCGGGGTACGGACGGCTGGCAGCATATGGGTCGTGTGTACCATTGTATTCAGGAGGGTAATGTGCTGGGTTCGGAACTGGAGAGGAGGACTGTTGCATCGGATGCATCGGAGGGGATGGATAGTAAGGCATCTGGTAGGGTCCATAGGGTGGGACGGGCGGCGCGTAAGTCGGATATTGGGAAGCAGCGGGAGCGACGGGAGGGCTGGGACCGGAGAGGGATCGGGGGTGAGTAGGGGGGTGAGTAGGAGGTGGCGAATGCCATGGATAAGGAACATAAACCCCTTGATGTTGAGGTTGTTGAGATGGGTAAACGTCAACCTGATTGGAAGGGCTGCCAGGATCTACGTTCTGAAGGGGAGTCTGAGGGTGCGGGTAAGGGTATGTTGCATAGTAATGATAGGGAGGAATGTAATTCGGCGCAGGGGGAGCTGGTTGTGGGTATGCATACATGTATGGGTTGCCATAACCTGGTGCCTGAACCGGAGCCTGTGACAGGTCATAAGGCACGGCAACTGGCGAGGGCTCGTACAACGTTGGGTATTTGAAAGATGACGGAGACGGAGCTCTCGAATCACGAGAACTACTTGACCCATTGAAACTTGGTCCAGTTGAGCGGAGACTCCTCGACGATGAGCCATTGGGGCGGTGACCATCCTTTTTGTCGCGTACGACTGGCCCAGACCATTCGCTCTCTGTTGTCGGTGAGCTTACCGAGTCGTCCATATCGCCCGTGCTGCTAGTTTCACCTGCACTTGTCACTGAACCCGATGTGAGACTAACAGTAGAAGAGCTGGCGCTGAGGTCCTTTTCCTTTCCGCCTCCCTTCTCGTTGAAGTCCATGAATATCCTGGAACGCGCCTCGTTATAAGCGGCTTCTCGTTCGGCAATTGTTTTATGCTTCTTGCTCCCCCCGGTGGCATTACTCCGCCCACCCAGGCTTCCAGCCTCGGAAGGTTCTGGATCCGAGAGCTCGGCATCTTCACCGGCCACCGAGCCTGCTTGCGAATGAGGTTTTGGGCGTTGGCGGTCAATGGCAGATCGACGCATGATTTTAAAAGTGGGTTGGGCGGGTGACTGGGCGGGGACAAGCTCTGCAATACGGCGAGCAGGTCTAGGGACATGATGTGTGAGCGGTCCGATGACTGCGGGGCCGCACTGCGCTTCACTCACATTCTGCTCTCCAAAGTAAGCAGTACACTGATGACTTTGGTGATAGAGTCTGTTTCTGGCGCAAGCCTGTAATATGTGGAACATCTGTGCACGAGAAGCCTTTGATAAGACGTGTTTGGCATCAGATCAAAGCGAGGCCTGCGGAATTGATGTCGTCAGCGAATGGAAAGGGAAAGGCGAGGTGTGACGTCCCACGGTGCGAGAGACGCAGCGTCAGGAGAGGAGGAAAAAAAACAAACCTGCGATCGTTGATTAAACCTTCCATCTGCTCGCCGAGCTTCAGGACGTATATCCTATCTTTACTTTTGAGGGCCTCGACGATTTGAGGATCGACGTCTGGGAGAGCGCTGGCATTGGCGCTGCCAGTGGAGTCGGAATCAGCCAAGGGCTCTGAATCAGAGCGAGAGGGTGACTGGAAGTTCGGGAGGTCAAGTACAGAGGAAGGGAGGGGAAGAGGAAACAGAGACGAATAGAGATCTGGATTGGAAGTGTTTGGCGTGGCGGCCATGCGAAGAATGGTGGGCAGGGATGAAGACATGGCAATCAACTTGGCGGGCGCACGGCCTGGCGCTGAATGAGACGATGACGGGGTTGTGTACGAGTACCCAACTCACCAGGGACGTCCCAGAGCTTGTCGTGGAGGGAGAACGGTCTAATGCAAGTGTGGATGCATCCGTAGGTCTAGGGGGGAAACTATCAAAGCTCACAACTGTCCACCCCACCCTCTCTCGTGGGAACACAACGCCGGGCAGTGCACCCGAACTTCATTATTACTCATATTTCTACCGTATATGAATCGATATACATGCATAAGATCAGTGCGATAATCCCTCAATCGACGGATGGACAACTTGGTATATGTTGAACCCGAGGCTGCGTGGCTGCCGTTAGTATTGTCACCCTCTCGCCAATGCACTACGTACCAGAACACAAAGATGCAGCATCCGTAGACCGCCAGCGCCAGCGCGCTTATGTTCAGCGACCGACTCACCCTCGGGTCGTCCTTGGAGAGCTGTGTAAAACGTCAGAACTGTACCGGTAAGGAACACCGCATGGGAACATCTCACCTTCCAGAAGAACAGTCCTGGAAGGATAAAAGAGACCGTCGTCGACCCAGTGGACCCGACGAATGAGAGAACTTCCCAAATCAGCGAATCAGTGCAAAGACATCAGAAGCACTCCCGGGTTACTTACCCAACTGCAAGTTGTCCATGTTATAAGAGATGATGAAGCCGAGTAAGATAATAGCTCCAGTGAGGAGTGAATGCTTCAACATCGGCATGCCTCCACCTGCGTGCTCATCTAGGTCCTCTTCGTCTTCTCCTAATTCCCGCTTAATCAGGGCTCCTCCTTGGAAAATCTTGTCCAAGCAGTTGCGACATGGCTGCACCTGCAGGGGATAGGAGAATGCAATAAGGAGGACGATGGCCAGTTGCCCAACTGCAATGAACAGCGAGGTGGAAGGGTACATCGCAATAATGTTTGCGCCAACCTGTTACAGGCGAAACGATAAGCAAAACGATAGCACAAACGGAACACCGACTGACGTTGGAACCAAAAGTCAGGTAACCAAATATTGCAATGGTCTCATAGATGATCACACTTCCTCCGATGGATGTGCCAATAACCGTGTTGAGGCGCTGTTGCGAGTTAGTCCGCAGCTCATTGAAAATGGGGAACATCTAAATCGTCATCAACACCGTGCCAAAATTAAAGAAAAGTGCGCCTTACGTTCTGTGCGCACGTAAATCCAAACACTTGTACAGGGAGCGTGGAGAAGAAGTTGGGTGTGAAATGGACCAAATAGACTTCGCCTACTTGCGGAGCACCCTCTAGAGGTCTGAAGTAACATGTGACGACGACGACGACCAGGTATACTGTCAAAAGCATACTTTGGTCAACACTGATCTATAGTACAGAACCAACGGTGTGACCCACCAATGGAGAATATCGCAATGTAGCTTGTGTATCGAAGGCTGTCTATCTTGCGAAGGAACGAAAGAGGTGCAAGTAGCAACATAAAGAGTATAATCCAGTTGCGACCGGACAAGGCCCATTCTGGGGGATTTGTGTCTAATGAGGTCAAGTCATGGAATATTGATGCAACAACATTGGGCATCAGCGACTTGATGATGATGAGATAACTGGTAAAAACCCGACATGTCAATGTTCCCTCACATTCGTTCTTGGTCAATACGTACCTGATAGAGACACCAAAGCACTTGATGGCAATGGCAGCATCAAAGAAAACAGCTGCTTGAGGGAATGTGATTTGGGAAACAGCGAAAAACGAGCTTTGCCGGTGTGGGGTAGCACGTGCACAGCGAGTGAGCAGGTACAAGCCAAAGCCGCAAACTACCCCAGAGAATGCGCATGTAATCATTCCTGGGATGATACCCGTGGACGCCATGGCCTAGAGGAGAAATATGCTACATAAGCATACGTATTCAAGTGCGGAGAAAACTGAAAGCTGACCAGAGGGAATGTCAGCATACCTAAGGACCGAAGACCGTCAGTCACTCTCCGAGCACACGACCAAAATGACGCACCGCTCCCGATGATCGTGTTCGAGATGTTGCTGACAGAGCCAACAATGTCTGCATGACCTTCTCTGAGTTTCAGGACAGCTTCATTTCCGAGCAGAGCAGAGCCTTCGTTATCTTCCTCATCACGATGCTCAGTGTGAATGCCTGGGACTCCCGTTTCTACAGCTCCATACGGTAGTATCATCTTGTACGACCCAAATCTGAAAAGACAGTGCGAATGCCTGCGCGAGAAATGGATCACAGCACCGGGTCTCTGCTGTGAGGACTTACTATGCTTGAAGCTGGTGTATGAGAGGACGACAAGTTTGGACAATTGTCACGGTGGCTGCCACGCTCTGATAAGCCAACGTGGCTACGCCTTACGGAACAATGAATTGACTTGCAAGAAAGCATTACCTACTTAGCGTGCACAGAGCGGAACAGAGCGAGTGAAGACGTAAATACATCGCAAATTAACGAAGCGTCCTTCATTGAAAGCCAAAACTAAATCGAGGAGGGAAATGGGCGCCAGGCTCAATACCGAATCCTACTCTGACTGCTGCCCAGTCTTCCTGTCTGTCTTTCCCGCTGACGGGCATGCATTCGCTGTTGTCTCAGATCGACCATAATTTGTTTCGCAACAGGTGACAGCTCCGACGAAGATGCTGGGGAAGGTAGCTCGCGCAGGTGCTGTGAGTGGAGCCCAAACAGTCGAACTGGGGTGACAGGTTGAGGGAGGCGGGATAGCCCATCATTCTCCTTGCCATGAGATGCAATGCCTGTTGCAAGCTCAGCCTCTGTTGACCTAGGCTTCATCTGGACCCCGGGCCGCAAACATTCAGGATGTCGGCGGGAGGGACTGACAACGGGATCGTGCTTTGACTCCGCGGAGCTACTTGAAGAACCTGATGCAGTTCTCAGCTTGGGTATCTGAGAATGCGTTTCACGTGGTCGAGCGGCGGTAACACTGATGTACTTGTTATCAGTGTTCGACCCTAAAGCGGACTGCATGGACAGAGGTTGCTCCGTCACGGGATAAGAGTCATCAACTTCACATGGAGCTGAGAGAGGCCCTGTACATTGTCGTGAGGGTATTTTGGAAGGGGGACGAGGACCGCAAGGACCGCGGCTGCTTTGTCCTGTGTGTTGGGTAAGGACGGGTTGTAGGAGTGTAGATTCCTCATCCTCGGGCTGCGGTGGCAAGAAACCTGCAGCAGTTGGAGACGAAGGGGGAGACCTGCTCGCATCAGAGGCAAGAGAAAAACGTCGCGGACTGGTAGCATGAGTGGGTTGAGGGATATGGGTGCTGATGCGACGGAGCGGAATATGAGAGTGTTTGGTATCGCTAATAGAGGATTCGGCCGAAAAGCGTCGATAGTGGGGGTTAGTCTTGAGTTGGGGAAGCCTCGAAACAGGACCATCATGAGCCCTCTTCTTGTCGCCAAGGAACTCGAAGATCTGAGAGGCACGTTGGGGTGACATGGAGTTCCCATATGGCGAGTTGAGTGCTTGTGGGTGTGCAAGGTCGGTGGAGACACTGAGTTCAACTTCAAGTGAGGAGAAAGTCGGGTGATTGGCGGCTGAGGTGTCGCATTCAATGGAGAGCGCAGTTTGGTCATCGATAGAATAAGTGTGAGTAAAATGAGTGTCGGCGGGGGTCCGAGGGCCAAAGGAGGATACTGAGGAATTGCCGTCGGTCTCGCTGAATGTCTCGTCAGTATCTGAGCGACGACAGAATGTATTTGGCGCTGACCCAAGAAACTTTTCTGCCCAGGATATGTCACCCTCTGCGCTGCCGTTTCTTAAATCTGGGGAGGATGGATGTCCAAGTAACTGTCGCAAAGTGGACCCTGTGCGACGCCTTTGAACGCGTCCCTCCTTCTGGGGAGAAGGGGTGTTTGAGAAGAGAGCAGAGTTGAGGTGTCCTTCGTCATCGTAATGGTTTAGAAGACTTGCTACAGAAGGGTCCTGACGGAGCGCCACGAGACGATTCTTGTCTCGCGGTGTGATGGGCACACTCTTGGAACGACGGCGGGCCGTGTCTGTGAGTGACCGTTTGGGGGTGAAGCTCACATCCATTGGAGGATACGCATTTGGGAACTCGGTACGGCTGTGTACGGTGCGATTATGGATGGTGACAGAGTAGGTGCTACGAGCAGAAACGCTAGCAAGAGTTGTAGACGATGATTTTGGAGGAGGAATGACCGAGTCGATGGGGTGCGCTGAACAAGCATTGAATGTTGAACACTGACCAGGAGCAACAAATGGTTACGGGCGAACTTACGGAGGGGGGGCAGAGAGCCAAGGCCAATCTGAGGTTCTGCTGCAAATCGGCCAGATGAGGAACGTAACAGGCGGCTGACTGCTGCCTCTGTATCGTCGGGGTTGAGATGCTCCTGGACAGGAGGAAGATATTGGGTGCAAGGATCCGCTGGTGACCGCTTCTTGGATCTTCTGCTCCCGATTGAAAAGAATTTCTTGAATAAACCCATCGTAGGTGGATGATCGTGTCGAATCGTAAGTCCCAGAAATAGCTGGACGTTAATGAGCGTAAAATCGTAGCAAAACGCGAGAGTCGGGGAAGAGAGAGGAATCCCAACGACAACCAAATAATGGACCAAATAGCGCGTCGGGTAGCACGTCACGTGCTCTTAATCTTATCGGAGTCTGAATCACACTGGACCACTGTGAGGGTGAAGCACTCTCAGTCACATCCAAGATGCCTCTCTCTCGCGAAGTCGTGGGCAGTACTGTGCGCGATTTCTGCATGCTGGAGCGCAACTTTTTGTCACACTTCAAGTTGGTCTTGCTGCTAATGCTGCTGTTGTCGTCTGCTTTACTTGAGATACGCCTTCCCGGCCCTGGCGGCAGCGACGAAGGGTCCCTTGGCAAAGCCAGTCTGCCTTTGGCAATCATACAGCTCCTCGCTGCATTTACCACCATCGCCGCCGCCGTTTGGGAGTATCATAGCGGAGTTAAAGACTTGCTGAGAGTGAGAGCATTTTTCGCCGTGACAAGGTGAAACACACATTGTCAACCGTTGCGCTGCTGCCTCATGCGTTTCCCAGGGTACATTTCTCCCTCATGGCGGTGGTGACAGTCATGATTATCGCGACCTCTGTTGTTTTCCTTGTGTATAGCGGATGAGACAACTTAGATAGCAAAGTATGTAGCATACCCGCCAATCTGTAACGCTAGTCCTTGGAGGGTCACGTGGTGTAGATCCCATGAATCAAAGAATGAAACCAGTGTCCAGCAAGTCCGATCACGAGAGAATACCCAGAGTCAGGTTCTCCACGCTGTTACTTTCTCTTCCTTCAACCCTCACGATCCTTCCTTTTTTCACGCCCCCATCATGAAAATCAGCAAAAAGATCGAACAGTCCACAAAAGAGGGAAAGATATGGTGGTCTTTCGAATACTTCCCTCCGAGGACAGCTCAGGTCTGTATTCCCTCGCCGTCGCGCGCGATGACACGTGTCTCATCATCCTTGTGCTTTCTAGGGACTCCAAAACTTGCTTGATCGTATAGAACGCATGCGCTCGTTGGGCCCCGAATTTATTGATATTACTTGGCAAGTCTCCTTTCCTGCGTCTTGCGGATGCCGCTAACCCCGTCATAGGAATGCTGGTGGTCGAACTTCTGATCTCACATCGGAAATGGTCAAGACATGTCAGGGCCTCCTTGGCATTGAGACTTGCATGCACTTGACATGCACCAACATGCCACAAGAAAAAGTCGACATCGCCCTCCAAGTAAGTTAATGCGACAAGTCATTTATACCATCTCCACAACTCAGAGCAATGGTGTAGGAAGCAAAGCAGCACGGGTGCCGTAACGTCCTTGCCCTTCGTGGAGACCCCCCTGTAGGCAAAGATGAATGGGAAGCCGTCGAAGGTGGTTTCGTCCATGGAATGGACCTCGTCAAACACATCCATAAGGAACACGATGACTACTTTGACATAGCAGTCCCCGGGTTTCCCCAGTTTCAGCTTCTCCCGCCAGAAGAGCGTGAGCTCGAGATGAAGTATCTCAAGGACAAAATCGACGAGGGTGTCGATTTCATCTTCACACAGATGTTCTACGACGTCGATGTCTTTATCGACTGGGTCAAGGCTGTCAGAGAAGCAGGAATAGCCGTTCCCATTGTTCCTGGCGTTGCTCCTATCCAGACTTGGAATGGGTTTTTGAAAGCAACAAGCCTTGCAAAGACCAAAATTCCCCAGTCCTTTATGGATGCCTTGGAGCCCCACAAGAACAACGACGAGAGAGTCAGAGAGATAGGTACAAAGCTGGTCGCAGAGATGTGCCGCAAGATTTTCGATGCAGACCTCGGTATCAAAGGCCTTCACTTTTACACCATGAATCTGGAGAAGGGTACCAAAATGTTACTCGAGGAGCTCAACTTGGTCCCGCGGATCGAGACCATCAAGCCCCTGCCATGGAGACAGGTACGTCGTCGATCCCATTCCACAATGATTCTAATTTGAACCTGTTCTTAGTCTCTCACACCAAATCGTCGACAAGAGAACATCCGGCCGATATTCTGGGCAAACCGGACCAAATCTTACCTATCACGTACTGAGAACTGGGACGAGTTTCCCAACGGACGTTTCGGTGATTCTCGAAGTCCTGCATACGGTGAACTGGATGGCTACGGTGTCTCGCTGAAGCAAACGGTGTGTGTGCCACACTGGTCTCCTTGAGTACTGCTGAGCTCTTCTCATCAACACAGAAAGAGGAAGCCTTGAAACTTTGGGGCGAGCCGAAATCCTTTTCTGATGTTGCTGAACTCTTCGCTCAATTCTGCGAGAAGCAACTTCCAGCACTTCCTTGGTCAGATCAGCCAGCTTCATCAGAGACCGCTGTTATCGCTTCAGATCTAGCGAAGATGAACCGGCTCGGCTTCTTGACCATCAACTCCCAACCTGCTGTGAATGGGGCAAGGAGTGATGATCCTAGCTTTGGCTGGGGTCCAAGCAATGGTTACGTTTATCAAAAAGTCAGTAGACTCTTTTCCGCTCTGTCATGTGGTGCAAGGGAGTAATCATGATATCGGACTTAGGCATATCTGGAGTTCTTCGTGAACGGTGACTTGTTAGAGTTGCTTATATCTCAAATCGAGCTGGACCCCAACATGACATACTACGTCATCAACAAGCAAGGCGACCTGCGAACAAACACTCACTCGGACGGGCCGAATGCCGTCACCTGGGGTGTTTTCCCCAACAAGGAGATCATTCAACCCACCATCGTCGAGGCTATCAGCTTCATGGCATGGAAGGTGCGCCTTTGATTCATCATGGGGTCGATACAATCTGATCGTATCTCAGGACGAGGCCTTCGAGCTGGGTTGCAAATGGGCCTACGTGTACGACTCTGGTTCACCGTCACGCAAGCTCGTCAGGGATATCATGAACGACTCTTACCTCGTGAACGTGGTCCATAACGACTTCAAGGATCCAGACGCCATATTTATCCCCTTCCTCAAGGCTGGTGAAGAATACGCAGCATCACACACACAGCAGAATTACGTAGCAAAGACAAACGGTTTCGTGAATTAAGGTTATTCCTTTGTTCTCCTTCGTTTTCCTCGCATTTAGCGAACCTATTTCATGTTCATGATCCAACTCACAGCATTCGTTTTATTATATCGATATCGGGTTCAACTCCCGTACATCACCACGCCGCATATCTCACGATATCCTGCTACCTTGTATCACACCAGCGCTGCATCAACTGCATACACTCTCATACATTGTCTCCAATATATTTTCCATGGGACGATAGGATTGCATGCTGTAACAAGCTCTACGAGCGACTAATAGTAGAATCTTGATCTAACTATCTCCTTGGATCGTGCCAACTCACTCGGAGTGACTTCTTCAACATACCAAGCACAAAGATTACAACAATCAGTTACAAATATTTAGAGCAATTCTGAGAAGAAAAAGTCCGTGTTGGAGGGAGGAGGACCGGCCACCAGTCCACTGGGTATATCGACTTTTTCGCCTGTAAGGTCTGCGGAAGATGGAGGTACATTGAGCGGTCAAATTTGGCAGAGGATGAATACGTACCGAGAAGTTTTATTTTCAGGCCAATCTCCGTGAGCGCTTTGATGTAACCAGCGGTCTCGTCGGAAGTGACGTGTCCACCATCTCGTCGGAGCATGTTCAAGCCATCTGTCCAATCTGCCCACGTTGACTGATCGGTGGCAACGTGGTCCGCCAACGAACCCTCGTTTGCAGTCAGCAAGGAAAAGGAGAGCGGCGATGGAGTATGAGAGGTAGGTAGATCGACGTGGTTATGCAGAGCGCTCGAAAGTGGCGTACATGTGCCAGTCGCAATTTGGCTGATGGCTGCAATTTCAATGCGATCCGGAAGATCCTCTAATCCGCTCCGAACTTCGAACTTGGCGGGGCTGTCTACGTAGTGCAGATACTTGTAGCCATTATCCTAAAAGCCTCTTCGTGAGCGTGTGGTAACGTGAAGAATGGATGGGCTCCTACCAAGCGCATAAATCTCCAGGGTGCATTAGGCCGCTTGAGGGTCCCTGTCTGTGCCGGCGGAACACCATTGATGAACCAGGCACCTTGCAATAGACACTGTATCCGTTGTTGGCGGACAAACTCGGCAGATTCCCTCATAAGCTTCTCCTTCAGGTTCCTGTTTGAGATGAGTACAGCGCTCCAAGCTTGCAGGATGGCGCACGTACCGGACCGGCACTTTGCTCAATAGATCATCCTCAGCCTCTAGCTCTTGCATCTGACGATCACGGACCGCACGATACTCGCATTCCAGGAAGTCCTGTTCAAGTGTATGCCAAGGTTTCGTATTCTCCCGCTGTAGCGCTACCTTGACCCTTTTTTATGACGATAATTTGTCAAAGGATGCACCAAGCGGTGAGAGAGGGGACCTACTGGCTCCGAGTTAGTGCAACAATCCGACCAAAATCATCACTAGCAGATCCACTTTCGTTCCACATCCGCAGAAAGAAATGCATTGCCAACGTGTGAACTTTGTAGAAATTGAGGAAGAACGGCTGGAAAGGCGTCGGCGTCGAATCTGGGAGACTTGTCAGATTACTGAAGTAATCGAGCAAGAAAAATATATGCACAAGCTGGTGCAAAGATAGCCCAGTGTTCGGAAAGAAGCTCAACGATCTCGTTGGATGCCCTAGCTATCGGACAACGACGTTCCTCAGGTCGGCTCAGTTGCTCTAGAACGACCTGGTGTCTGATATGAGCAAACAGATTCCAACAATCCAACCATGTACAATACCTTGGAAAAGAACTCTGCGTCGTTCTGGACAAAGTTGAGCAGACAGTCAAGACCAAGAAGGCCGACTTCCTGAAACTCTTCGATAATATTCTCACTGCTGAATCCAAGCTTCTTCCATTTGACTACTTGGCCGTCTGGATCAACCTCCTCACGAAGCTTGCTGCTGTCCCAAATGTACTGAAGTAGAGAGTCGTGTGTAGGTTCCGCCTGAGGCTCCACCAATGTTGTCTTCTTCCGGTAGGTTACGCGGATCATGTTTGCTTGGAAATCCAGGATACATGATGTCAAATCGTCGGTGACGTGGGATGACATGAGACGCTGCGGGCACCTTTTCAGTTTCCCAGTGAATATGGGTGCAGATTTGACGTACAATAACAGCTTTTCGGACATTCAGTTGTTCGATTTCATGAACAAATTCGTCCCATCTGGCATCGTTCACATGAGACAAAAGCGAGTTTATCAACATCAAACTGGAAGAATGGTGAGCAAGTAGGCAACAGCCAAGGATGGTACATGCCTGTTCAATGCCATAGCAGTATCAGCACTTGCTAGACGATTGATGACGGTCTCCAAAGATCCCTTCCCCGTTTGCATCTGCTGGAACACACACTGGAACCCGAACTTATAGACTGAATCTGGTGGTAGCTGAGGTGGGCTCCTACTCGAACTAGGCATGACAGGACCCGGTGCGTTCATGGGGTCAGCTTCGACGAGCTTCTTCAAGATTGATGTCGCAGGTCGACAGACGTTGATAAGGGAGTGAGGTGACGCAAGTATTTGCACTATTTTGAAGATGAACTCGTCGTTGAGGGTTGACCAACCATATTCCAGGTCCAGCAGATTTTGCACCGCTGTAAGTGCGTACTTGTTGGAGGATTGCCTGAGGATCGACGTTATCGAGAAACAGACGAGACGAGACGTACTGCGAGGGTATTTCCGTGTTCGGTATAAATGACGTGGACGAGTGCTTTGAGGCCATCAAGATTGAGAAACTCTTGGGCGAATTTTTCTTCCTAGAGGCACGATGGGCTGCACTGATGAATAGACAGAATGAATGGCATACCTTGATGTATTTCTGCAGGGAGAACAGTGACAGTCTGAGAGACTTTTCGTCTGGATAAGTGAGTTGCTGGACGATTTCTGCAGCCTCGATGTGGGAAGCATTGACTAGCCTAAGATGATCGGAGTGAGCGGCGGAATGAACATGATCGAGAGGAAAAGAAGGACCTCAGATGAACCTTGTTCTTGATCTTCTTTCTGAGATTGTCATTTGTCACCAGTTCGTCGGTGTCACGGTCCCTCAATGCGAAATGAGTTGCGGGGAGGGTAACCTTGAGGTTTACGCAAAGCTGACGGACGACGTCCTCGACGGTAAGGGTAGGGTCGATGCGAGCGCGAACGGTGACACCGTCCTTGGTGGTGACATTGTTGGTCGGAACGAGTCCCCCGGCGGACTTTGGTAGTGTCCCGTTAGTGGCAGAGGACGTGAGTGTAGTGCGTGAAGCACCTGCAGGGTTGCTGGAGGACATGTGGGGTGAAGAGAGAGGTGATATCCGGAGCTGATTGACCCCCGGTGCAGGCTCTGAAAGATGGCAGTGAGGAGCTGCTCGGAAGACCAAGGAAGAGTGGTATCAGCAAGGATGAAAATCGTCTTTTTCGTGCGAGTGCAGACCCGCAGATCGGACTGACGTGCAAATCCGGGAAACTCGTCATCTGAAAGTGCAATGAAAAGGAGGCTCACCGACGGCAAAAGGAGTGTATAAGCGAAGAGACTATCTTCTAATGGAGACCAAGTGAAGAGAGAGCGTGAGACTCGGCGGCTGACTTGTCCACCATGTAGTACTAGTATGCCGCTCGAGCACCCAGTAAGTCGCCATGGCCCACAAGACATCGACCAAACCACGCCCGACGCCTCTGAGGGACATCCAGATCGCCGTGCAGGCCGACCAATCTCGCCGCTATCTCATCCTCGACGCCCATTCGCCGTTGCCCTCTCCGGCATACCCCTTTGACTCGGAGGACCACTCCGCATGGCAGGTGCGTGCACTAGCTTAATGGTCTGCCAACTTGCACTCCTCGCCTTCCCTTGTCCAGGTCGACACGTTACACTACCGCAGTCATGTCGATCCCGTCCGGCATCGTTCGTTTACTCCGCCGATCAGCCCTCCAGCGTTGTCTCCACGTGAGCAAGACACTGTATCTCCAGCACAAGCGAATGGGAATTACGTGTTCACTCACGAGCACCCTTCGACCTCACCGGCAGAAGACGGGCTTCCAGAGGACATGCAAGATATGCTCCGGCAGCTGGATGACTTGGCGACTTGGGTCAAAGCAGCTTCCTCGTCGAGGGATTGCAGTGTCAGGTCGATTGTGCATGGGACTCGCCTTCCTGGATACCCAGGCACGGACGCTGGTGGCCACAACCTGAGTGATGGACTCTTCCCCAGCAAAGGCAAGAATCGCTTGCTATCGACTAGCCCGCCTAGCGAGTGTGACATTCGTCGGGATCTTGTGGTATGCACCACCCTATTCTCTTGCCGGTGCACTCAAGTACCCACTAAACCTTCAGGATTCCCCAAGAGGTGCCGTTCCAGGTAATCCAACCAAGACGTCTCCTGCCACCGACTGCCATTCAGAAGGGTTCATATACGTGCCCGATGTATGTGCAGCCTCTTGCGTTGCCAGGCTTCTGATCCATTTCCGATTTCCCCTCGTATAGTGCAATACTCCTGAATTCCTTGCGGGTTGTTCCAATT
Organism: Xerocomellus amylosporus; assembly: GCA_038090735.1. Classification (NCBI taxonomy): domain Eukaryota; kingdom Fungi; phylum Basidiomycota; class Agaricomycetes; order Boletales; family Boletaceae; genus Xerocomellus; species Xerocomellus amylosporus. The sequence goes on along the minus strand of JBBPNE010000070.1, from coordinate 48,195 downwards.
CTCCCATCGCATATCCGGTTTGTGGCTACTCCAGTCTTCCGCGTTATTCTCCTCACCCCACGGAAACAACCCATTACATCCCTTACCACCGCCGTTTTCTCGAGCGCCGATCCGCTCCGTGTCCCCCGTCAACTTCTCCCCTCGCTTCTCCTCCCTCGGGGAAGACCTCATTCAAGACGTTATTCCAACGGTCGAGATGCAATACCGCAGTGTCTCATCCGACCATTCCCTCGGGTCATGTCCCTGTTGAAAACGCGTTGCGTCAGGGGAAGAGGATGCGTTTGCCATGGCTGAGAATTTGATGTATCGCCCTAAGATCGGTTCATGATTGTTTCTGTATGTCACGCATGTATCTGGATCATCTCGTCTTTAACTTGAATCTGTATTTACAAGGTTCACCTAAAGTGCCCAGATCCTCCCGCCAACAAACGCAGTCAGCTTTCCCGCGTAGCTACAGAGCCGGTCAGCCTCCATTGATGCGTCAGCCACCATGGTTTCATCTCCTGCCTTTGTTAACCTCCCTTTATTCTGACTCTCTCCTTTGCTTTGAAGGTTCTCCGCCAACCGCCATGCCCTCTCGCCAGTCAGTACCACGTATACGTGTCGACCTACTCGACAGTTCTCCGTGCAGCTTGTCTCCGTCAAGTACCCTTGACATCAAAGACATCTTGGGTAGAGCGAAGCTATTACCGAGGCTGTTAGCCGAAGACTTTGTGTTTGGTGATGCTGACGATGCTTTGTACTTCGAAGATGGTCGCTTGCAGGACTTCCCTTCCTTTCCCATGGGACGCCAACCGCCGATTTTCATCTTGAACTCTTATCGTGCGCGGCTTCCCTTCCCCATCCGCCAAGATGCCTTCGAGTTAGGTGACTTTTGCAGTGACGAAGAAGGCGCTTGTCCTCTTCTGACAGCTCCGACGATACCGCGTATGAAATTGATGATAAAGGAGCAATTATACGTGCAGAAATGGGTTGTGAGTTGCACGTCCATAATCTGCCTGGGTATGCGCTTACTCAGCATCGTAGGACGCTCTAACGCCCGACAATCCTCCAAAACATATCCCGTGGACATGTGAGAAGCCTGCTATGAAAAAGAAGTGGATCGCAGAAGGCTCCATATTTCCAGCTGTCACGGTCAAATCCGTCAAATCTTCCACTGAGCAGCACGAGGCCATTCAAGACCAGCCTTGTATTACTGATACGAACGGATTCTCGGCTCTCGCTAACCAGGTACCTCATTCGCGAGAGTTGTGCGCACTCTCGGAAGCGTCTGCCCCGATTCATGCGTCAACAGAGCCCCACACGTCAACACCACACGTTCGCATCAAGTCCGCGGGCGTCGATCCTGGCATCCTCCGCGGGGAATCAAAGACCTCGTACACCCCACACCGTATCGTAAGGACTTCACAAGCACCTTCACCACCAGCCTTGCTTCCCACTGCCCTGTCGATCGGAACGACATCAAGCACTCCTGACGCCCCTCTAGCTGCTCGCCGTGGAAAGTCATTAAGTGGTCTGAAACTGAAAGGGAGTGTCATCGAACATTTGGAATACCCAGACATCCCGACAGCCTTTCGTGGCTCCTCGTTTGTTTGGTCGCCTCGATTCGACACCTTCCCTGTTCCATCCTTTACGGACCACGAGAGCATGCTCTTGGATCTCAAGTCAAAATGCGCTGCGCTTGGGAGCGGGGTATCGGCTTATCTCCAGGAACCGCTATGTTCACAGACAGAGCTGGCTCGTACCTCGCTCAGTGTTGACGAATGGGCGTTTACTCGGGGACTTCCTACCTTTGACAACAACTTGGGATCGACAGACAATCAAGCTCCCAGGGAGGTCATTGCCGACACGAGTGTTTTCCTTCCCGATGACTCTTCAACGCCTCTCAAGGGTCCTAGCTTCACTGCGCGCCTCGGGTTTGTACCTCGTCCTCATTCGACGCCTGCATTACAATCGCCCGTCAACCGCTCTAGTGATCCTCCAGGAGTCCCGTTGCCGCCCCGTCCCGCTCTCGTCAATCCATCGACACCTCCACACGTAAGAGGTATCCTGAAGAAAGTCAAGAGCGTTCGTTTTGAGGATATGATCACCAAGGAATCCGAGAACCGCACCTCGCCTGTTGTCTGCCCTCCTCAAGCCTCACCAGAACGTCCTTCGCCATTTCCTTTGGCTGTTTCCTCCGAGAGACCATGCACACCGATGCTGGACACGACCAAACCATCGGGTGATCCGGCCCCGGTCAAAGAAGCGCTTGGGAAGAACACTCAGGAGAAGAAGTCCGCTCCTAAATCTCGACTACCTCCCAAGCGGGCCAGGGCGAACGGAACACTCGAGCTCAATGTTGGTAACGCACCAGAAACTTCCAAACCGACCTCGGCGACGGCTTCAGTTGGGCGTCCCTGTCGAAACGCGCACGTCAAAGAGAACACGAATCCGGCTGCAGTTCCTCGAGCTCCGGCGAAACTGAAGGGGTTGTCGACCACTGAGATCGACGTACGGAGAGGGATCGAAGGTACTACGAAAAGTCGACTCTCAACTCCGTTGCGGAATATCTTCCGGTTCAGATAAGCTATTGTACAAGTCATGTCTCACACTCCTTCTACGTCACACTCCTTCAGAATTACAATCTTGGGTGCTCATTCGTGCCCTCTTTTTGTCGCTAACTTGGACTTCGGAGGTGAGATTGTCTCAGATTGAACACCGAAGTATCGGCCTGGTGGTCTAGTAGTATGATTCCTTGTTAGGGATGCCTGAATCGAGGAGGTCCCGGGTTCAATTCCCGGCCAGGCCCAACTTTTTGTGTTTTCTACAGTCAGACTCTCATCACATGTACAGTCAATATGTCACAGCAAGAGGGCAGTACTCATCCCACTTACACGGTCCTAGATATGCTGGAGAAGGTCGGAGATGTATTTGAAATATAATTCTCATGTTTCTCGCTCCGACCTCTCGGGTAATGGTCGGAGTTCGCTGGAACATAGTAGTAGTGTGATCATACTTCTTGGTTAGAATGGAAGAGTTCCAACTTGTTCAGCTCCACAATCTTGAACGAAATTTCCTTTCCTCCATTCAGACAAACAGCTCAGTACACGGAAGCATATCCCGCCTTTTCCACGTTCTCAAGGTAGGTGGCCCACCGCCCATTGTGCCACGTCGCGACCTCTTTCCAGATGGCATCGATGGTCTTGATCCAAGTGAGCCTGCCAGCAAGGACACCATCTGCATACGAGATGGTGTCGCCGAGCACAAACTTGCCCTCACTCTTCGCCAACCAACGGTCGACCGCAGCGAACTCCTCCTTGCCCTTTGCCAAATCAGCGTCACGCTTAGGACCTTCGGGTGAAAATTCCTCGATCTTTCTGCCAAACTTGGCTTCCTTGGTCCTCCTAAAATATTCCTTGCTCGCAGGGTTGACTACGTTGTAGGTGGCAGCGAGCTGCAGCAAGAAGATCCCGTCCAGTGCATGGATGACACCATCCTCAAAGGCCGCGATGAGCGGCTTGGTGCCAGGAGGGAAGAGGGCGATTCCGTTGGGGTAAGTGGCATCGAGGTATTCCGCGATAAGGAAAGAGTCGGCGATGACTTTGCCGGTGTTGGGGTCGTTGATGATAGGGAGGGTGTATACTGGCGTGCCATCATGCCTGGTGCCGGTGGGAAGCGCACCGATCTTCTTGGCGAGGCCCTCGATGTCTGGGTACTCCACCCACTCGGTCTTGTAGGGGATGCCCTTGATGTTTAGTGCGTATCTGCAGTTGCATTCAGCTCCACGATATTCCCGAAGAAAGGGAGTCTCACCTGGTCTTCCACGTATTCGGCGACCATGCGCTGATACCGAGTTTGGCGGGGATATCGTAAAAGATGATTGGGGAGGACATCGTGGACTGAAGGATACCTAGAGGGGAGGCAAGGTCGGTTTATATGTCGTTCAGAAGCCTTCAAGATTACTGAGGCGAATTTATAATCTCCACGCTATGTTTATCACCTTGTCCGGACACGGAACACCGTCAGCACAACATTTTCCCAGCTGGTCAAACTGAAGACTGTCAGCACTCCGCTCTAGAGAGATTCCGATGAAGTTTCAAGTAAAAAATAGCACAAGGCTGTATGAACGCGATCCTTACTTATAAAGCTTCTTCCCAGGTTCCTGGTGTGACTAACGTTTATTCAGACAACAGCTCAGGACACCGAGGCGTAGCCCGCCTTTTCCACGCTCTCAAGGTAGGTCGCCCATCGCCCATTGTGCCACGACGCGACCTCTTTCCAGACGGCATTGGTGGTCTTGATCCAAGTGAGCCAGCCAGCTAGGACGCCATCTGCATACGAGACGGTGTCGCCGATCACAAACTTGCCCTCACTCTTCGCCAACCAACGGTCGACCGCAGCGAGCCCCTCCTTGCACTTTGCCAAATCGGCGTCACGCTTTGGACCCTCGGGCGAAAACTCCTCGATCTTTTGGCCAAATTTGGCCTCCTTGGCCCTCCTCCAGTATTCCTCGCTGTGAGGCTTCAGGATGTAGTAGCTCGCAGCGAGCTGCAACATGAAGATCCCGTCCAGGGCACGGACGACGCCACCCTCAAAGGCTGCGATGAGCGGCTTCGTGCCGGGAGGGAGGAGGGTATGTTCGTTGGGGTAAGTGGCATCGAGGTATTCAGCGATGCGGAAACCGTCGGATACGACTTTGCCGGTGTTGGGGTCGTTGATGATGGGGAAGGTGTACAATGGCGTGCCATCGTCCTTGGTACCGGTGGGAGCCGCACCGATCTTCTTTGCGAGGGTCTCAATGTCTGGGTACTCCACCCACTCGGTCTTGTAGGGGATACCCTTGATGTTCAGTGCGTATCTGCGGTTCTATTCAGTTTCACGATATTCCCGAAGAATTTCAGGGGGTCTCACCTGATCTTCCACGTATTTGGCGCCCATGCGTTGATGTTGAGTTTGCTGGGCATGTCGTAAAAGATGATGGGGGAGGACATTGTGAGCTGAAGGATAAAACTGGGAGGCGAGCTCTGGCTTATATGCAGTTCAGAGACCTTCGAGGATACTGGGGCGAATTATCACCTCCACGCTGTTTATCGCCTTGTCTCGGACACGGAATACCGCGGGCACAACATTTTCCCAGCTGGTCAGACTGTGAAACAGAAGAAGCACTCCCGAGAAGTTCCGGTGAAGTTTCCAGTAAGAAATATGCAGTAAATTGTACAAGCAGTGGTACGAGCTCGTTTCTTATAAAGCTTGCAAGCAGGCTCCTGGACATTATGACTAACATTGGTACGAAAAATACACCCACGGACACTAAGAATTCATCACAACTCTGAATACTATTCTTACATCGACCCGGGATATGAAGGAAGATATCTCCTTCAATGGCCCCCATCTCAATGAGGCCATCCACGTCCCCTACCAGCAAAACCAACGCGAAATACCGATGACCTGGGAATATCCCACGAACCAGGAGGATTGATAGGCGTGGAAGGTCCAGGCTCAGAGGGGAATCCCCCTGGCATTGGAACTGCATCTTCCTCGTCATTTGGGTCATCCGGCTTGATAAACATGGATTCCGTTTTTTGGGGGGGTCAAGATAACGACGTTGCCCCACAGAAGACACTCGTACCTCTAAGTCAATTACTAATGCCCCCATGTGCCACCCCGCAGAAGTTGCCGCGAAGCAGAATCTCTTTCTGCCTCGCTTTTCTTCGTGGTCAAACCTGACTTCCGTTGGCTCTGTCACACCGGGGGGGTTCGAACCCCTCCACTCCAAGGCATGTTGCCGCTGCTGTTCGGTCCGATAGCCACCCGGCTGACCAGGTTCAATTGTCGTGGGATCACCGAGGCCGAGAGCTCCGCGAGAGTATTGCCCCCAGGTCCGGAGCTTTCCCGTGGACGTCAGGGCGCCAAAATGATAGTCACCAAGAACAACGGATATGACATCCGTATTCTGCAGAGCCGGGAGGACGCGGGGTTCAGTATTCGGATCAGTTTCATGCGAACCCATCAGTACGACAGAAGAGGATCCCGTCGAGTAGGCAACGAATGTTTCAAATTGTGCAGTGATCTGCCATCCATCAGCTTAGTGGATCACAACAGTAGCTTTTCCTTAACTTACATGGGTGATGTGTATGTCTTGCACAGATGACAAGTCCGAAGAAGCGGAGGTGAGATGTTGCTTAATTTTCTCTGACTCCGAAAACTGAGGAAGCTAATGAATGTCAATCAGCATAAAAAGATGAGGACATCGGGGAAGAAATCGACGTGCATATATCCATCCCTCTAGTCTGGCTGTGTCACTTGTTTGAGCCAATATCTTGACAACATGACCGTGGTTCGTCAGGCCAATAAGATGGCTATCCAAGGCAGCGATCTTCACGAGGTAGACATCGGTGTCTTCAGCATTAGTTTCATCTAGCTTGGGCAACCGAGGTAGCTCAGGAAGTCTGTAAGGATCTTTGCGCAGCTCCCAGTGAGCACACGGAATTATTCCGTGCTCAGTCGCATGGGCGTATAACCCTTCCTCGTCCATGGCAGCATTGCGAGCGTCAACCAACTCCTTCATGTCACCGTTCAACGGCCACCAAACATAAACGTCTCCACCCTTGGTGAGAACCGAAGAGAAGTTCCACCCAGACTCTACGTGTACTGGGGTTGAGTCTGGGGTCGTGCCATCCAGGAGTGGCGTCACGAGTCGGAATGGTCGACCAAAGCTCAGGAAATTCCAAACATTTAATTTGTCATCGAGGCTGGTAGCGTGTAGTCTCCCGCAGCTGTCAAAAAGGCGTGTGAGAGCAGTACAAGCTGCGGATAAGCAACTGCTTGCCTAATAGCACGCATAGCAGTAGGTAAATTAAGTTTCATTGGCGTGTGTGCGGGCTTTCCTGGAGCAGAAAACCCGTCTCTTTGGAGCGCAAACTCGAGTCCATTCAATGTCCCTTCAGGTCGAACGCATGTTAATAGAAACCAGACTCGGAGTTGGGAAAGGGTGCCCTACCCCATGCATATAGATTACCCTTGGAATCGAGAGCAAAGAAGCACCTGAACGGAACATAAAATTTATTTTCTGTCGAGGAATACCGCCGACATACATTCCGGCTGCGGCTATGTCCACGATACGAACACCGCTATCGAACCGAAGCTCGACCGGGAAGGGCACATCCCGGATATTGGATGGCGGGAATTGTTGCCTTCCCAACCTCCCTTTGGAAGATTCCCTAGTTCGGCGATGGTGAGGTCAAAGAAGGCGTGGATGTCAGTTTATCAGAATAAAGCTCACCCCCACACGTAGGTACGTGGACGGCTTAAGCCTTGATAAATGAATTTCCAGCCAGTGGATCGAGCAGTGGTTTCATCCGAGAAGTTGAAATCCTGTTGAAGCTTTCTCTTCCAAAAAGTGTCGTCGTTGCAGAGGGAAGCGAAGAAGTGATTAGTGGATCCAAGACGCAGAAGGTCCAGAATACGGAGTGACGGCAATAAGTTGTCTAACAACACTTCTACCGGAATATCTTCAAGCCTAAACATAGTTTGCAGATACGGTGGTCGAGCAGGAGCAAGACAGACGGGCATAGACCCGCAGTCCGTGCGTAATTGGACACTGAACTGGAATCAGCTGGATTGGGCCAGCTATCAGCATAGCCACTCTAACGGCTCGGAATGGTCCCTCTTTGATGCGGTTTCACTAGGAGTCTGTCCTTCATTGAAAGAGGATTCATAACGTTATGATCTCGCGGTTCCGTTCACATGCGCGCAAGTCTATCACAACATCGAGGGCTGTCTCGGCGGCCTCTGTGTATTACTGAGTCACTCTGCCACATCGGTCAGTATAGTTATGTGGCGTTCCATCACTCAAAGTTAAGGTTGTTTCGGGGTCCGCTGTATATTTCCTGGCTCTCATTTTTTTCTTTTGTCTTCTGAACGTCAGAAACTTTGCCTCCGTACTTATTGTAGCTATGTACGACAGTCGGTGTTTCCTTCGACAAATAAGCGTCGGCTCCACACAAGGGATGATCTTTCTTCTCAGATAATTCTTTGTGTGAGCTAATTAGACAGGTAGTGGCAGCTTCGGGCACGCCAGATTGGTGAGTTCAAACTCAAATCCTCATTGCTCAGTTCGTTGGCCCGCAGTGCAAAGGGTCTCAGGTAGCGAGGCAATCTACGTCAACACACGTGTATGTGGTGTGTGGACCTCGTGGTGTGGCACTCTCAAAATGGTCCACTGGCAGGTCCAGACTATCAGTGGCTTTCATTTTTCCCAGTAAATCATGCGTCGTTCTCACGATAACCAGATTCCCGGAACAAGGAAGTCTAGAAGTCTGCGTTCTTTTGTTGATGCATGATGCTTCGATGCCTCTTTTGGTATAGTGGCTTCCTTCCGAACGCCACAAAGCACAGCTCGGCCGTACAATGTTGTACTGCTCAGTAGCAGATCGCTTGAGGAGAGACAAAGGGTTATGCGTTCCAATCTCGCACATCCCGACGAAGAAGCAGGCCGTACAGATCGTACGATTTAAACTGGAATGTGTACAAAAACCTGCCAAGTGCCGTAAAATTGTGAAACTTACATTCAACGGTTCAGCCGGCTCATAATTCACAGAAGAACAAGTAACATTAGTCAGTCTGCCAGGAGCCTTCCCAATATGCTCGTCGGGCTTGAAGGGACACATGATCATGCTTCGTAAATTTATTCCATTGCAGTCCAGAAGACGCATGCGTATGGCATAAACACGAGGGAGCCGAGCACATGGGTCCGACTCTTGGGGGGGGATACGAATCCGCGGAAACGATGTCCGCTTTCGATGAAATGACGCTGACCTTTGCAGCTCAGCAGGAGCAGAGAATGAGATTTCAAGCTGTGAGGTTGGACATATAGGTGGCAATTCTCGAGGTGAAATCGATTGGTTGTCAGACTCGGGGATGGTGGTTGAGTTATTTTGAGTTATCATGGTGTAAGTTATGGACCCAAGACACATGGATGCATGACGTACAGTCGAGATTCTGGGCGGCTCTTCTGGGGATTACGAGGCAGTCAGGGGGTCTCGTGAGAGTAGATGGCGCAGAGTAAGCCCGTGTTCCCTGCCAGTGGATGAATCATTATCGGTTCACCAGATCCTCGCTCACTATCATTGGCTACCACCTGGAGGCAATGATGCCGTTCAATGACTACCTCTGAGCGCTTGGGCGCTTGAGCGATAATTACTAAGTAACGTGATTAGAGAGTCATACATTTCGAAGTCTCCATACGGAACGGGAGGTTTGCGACTAACTAAACCTCACCAAGTGAACAATTGGTTCGGGCCTCGTGGAAGTAGATATATTGCACCACACTGCGAGTAAAGGGTGTTCAATCAAGGTTCAGAGTACCCCGGACGTTCAACACTCACTTTGCACTACATAGTACCGATGAGGGAACATACATGATTTTGTGGGTTGCGTCGCGGGCGATTGAATTGTAGAAGTCGGAATGACCGTTCTTGGTGCAAGGCAAGCTTGTAACTGCTGTGCAGACCCCAGCTACCGTCGGGCATAAGCTCTGTCAATAAGAATGGTAACAAGGCATCGTGTTGGTTGGCACCACGCACTAATTGGTCTCAAGGCAAGTCGGGGGGACTGAATTCTTTGGCGTCCACACTGACCGGCTCGGAGTTGAAGCACTTCCGGGAGCTATCGAACGATGCTGAATCACATCCAACATGCCTCCATATCCATATCCATATGTAAATTATGCGGGAAAGAGGCACTACCTGACAACCCCATGAACAGTAGTGACTCGGCGTTAATATCTGGAATGAACATAAAGGTAATAAAATATGTCCACGTAAAAAAGCAAGCTACCTATTGTGCCGATAGTCTAGCGAGGATCAGGGCTGTGTTCGCGAAGATTAATTCGGCCAGTGAGAACGAAACAAAGGTTCTGTTTCGCTGCATGGTGGCGAAAGGTGCACAGTGGAAATTCGTGGACAGTGAATGGGGAGAAAAAAAAAGAAAGTCGGGCATGTCGATTAACAGTATCATTGCTATGGACAATCACGGTTATGACCAGTGCCCAAGTTAACGTGGCTGGAACGTGGTCGCCCCCTGTCGCCTTGGCTCGCAGGGCTTCCGTGACCAGTTCTTGGACGGCTGTCGCTACGATGTAGATCGTAGGAATCGTTAGCATCGGAATCCGGGGCACCACCGATCGAGGATGGTTCAAAGCCTGGTAGTGGCGTCAAGAGTGTACTATTCGCCGGTAGGCGATTCATGGATGTATTAGCGCCACGTGCATGAGGGTGTGGGTATGCTATTCCGCTGTGTTGTGGGTGTGGGGAGACAAACGGACCGTATCGTTGTGATCTGCGAGGATAAACATCTCGCTGATGGGCAGTGGAGTCATGAAGATCATCTAGAGGAGCAATAGGCTGGACTGATCGTGCAGGATGATGGGCGTAGATATTGTGGGTCTGGTACTCCCCATTCGTCATGGAGTGGGGGGAGGTGTGATGCAGCGAGGGGTGATGGGATCCATGTAGCATCGGATCGAGTGCTCTGGCTTCCGCCTCTTCTCTTTTCACTTTTCGCCACTGTTTGCGAAGCTCTTTGAATTCTAAAGGCGTCCGTTTGTCAGCATGGTGTAGAGGTGTGTTCAGGAATGGTCGAAGGAGAGGATGAGTTGGGCTTACCATTAGGAACGCGCTTTGGGCCATGCTTCTGCATCGTGATATGCGCATTAAGGTGGTTTAGGGTACCGTATGATTTAGTACAGTTTGGCCAAGAGCACTGGTACATGCGTTCAATCTCGTCGTAACGGCGCCGCGGCCGCTTTCTCACTTCGTTTCCTGGCAAAGAGACAAAGGCATACTGTTTGTTGTTCGAGGGCGAACTTGGTCCGCCAGATGTGTGGGCTGGGTGGTGCGTATCGGGTGCAGTGGAGGAAGTGGATGTAGCCGTGCCTGGAGGAGACGAACCGTAGTCCTCGTGGAGAGGCCCAAACATCACCCCCGATATAGCCATGGGAGGTGAGCTCTCTCCACCAGAAAATGTGGGGTTCAAGGGAGACAATGGTTCTTCCAGCTCGACAGGTTCGTAAGGGTGTAATGAAAGTTGATGGTCTTCTTTCCAAGATGAGCCACCGATAGACCGAGAGTCTGAAGAGCGACGGAGGGGAGAGGAGTCGGCACCGTACGATCGCGGAGGCACGTGCGAATGTTGGTGTTGGAGTTGATGATGTCGGGCGTTAGAGAGATTAGCTGCATTGGTTGGGTAACCGCTTGCTGCGTTACCATACATGGACGGTTCGGACATGCGGCGTTGGTCTAGGAAGGGATGCTGATTATGGGGGTATTTATCAGTACCCCGTAAATAGTGGCCTGCAAAGTTCACGATTGAGTAACGATCCATATTAGGAGGATAGGAAATTGCCGATGAGGCAAATTGGTTCTGATGATGTGGTGCACTATGAGGCGGTGGAAATAATGGAGTGGGGCGGATTTGCGGCGGTGATGAAGAAGGAGAGAAGTGAGCCAAGGGTTGCGTTTCCGTGCTAGGACACGAAGTGGAATCTGAGGGAGACAGGGTGCGGGGATGACGGGGATGGGAAGCTACTATAAGATGGGGTGTCGGCAGAGGTTGATTTGAAACTGAAATGGAATATTGCTGTGAAGTTAATGATGCGTGATCACGGGGACCGGAACGAGGAACATCATCGAGGAGAGCATGCAGGGTATGAGAGTCACTCGGACCCGATTGGGCCACGGGGGGGGTTTCTTTGTCCAGGATGGGAGAGTCAGTGAGATGGGAAAGATCGGGGAGGTGACAGCGGAGTTGAACACGAGGCAGGGTATTAGGGAAAGCGAGGAGAGGAGGAGGCTGTACGAGAACCTGAGTTTGCATGGGGGAGATCTGAAGAAGGGCCCGAGCTTGGAAAATAACGGACAACGGTTATGGAATGAAGAACGAGCGAATGTCAACGGAAGAGGGGATGACGAAGCCGTTGACGCGATTGACTGATCGGTTCGATTCGAGGCAGGTCTGTCAACGTTTATTTACGGCGAAGCATGGGGAAGACATATACGTACGTGACAGTTCAACCACGCGGTCCAGCAGGATCTCGGTGCTGTCCGCGCCCACGCGTCGCGGCGGGGCGCGCTTTGTCGTCGCGCGCGTCCAGTTGGCATAGGAGCGGTGTTGCGGCGACGTCGACACGACAGTGCCCCCTCCCGGAGTGGCGTAGTCGTGGTCCGACGGTGGCACAATGTCTGGCGATCCAAAGTGACCCGTGACTGGATCACACATTCTTTTCTTGGCATCCTCTCTGCCCACCGGGCTCGACAAATCTGCAGATCCGAATAACGTGTCCGGCATACAGCTTCTTATTTCAAATATGGCCGGTCGAGATCTCCATTTCGAGCCATGACGTTTCAGTCGCACCCTTTAAACCATATTTTTGGGCGTGGATGTTTCCGACAACAATTGAAGCCACGATTCATTCAGCCGAAACCCCACCCAACAAACCACAGCTTCCGGCCGCCTCCATCAAAGCCTATGCCTAACAGCCACCCTCCGGCCGCCTATTTGCACACACCCATTTGGCTCTCGGACCCGCAACCTTCTCGTCGAGCCGATACGAATATTACCATTATAAGCAAATGCGGCCACTCCCCTAAGAGCAAAATCGCCTCAACTCGCTTCCGGGCTTTTTCTCGACTATCCTTGAAACGTCGCTCGAGCCGGATCACCAACCACCGACCCACCTGTTCATAGAGCAACAGAGGACGAGTGCTTGGAAACCACACCGATGAGATATCATCGCTACTCAGAGCATCCAGCCGGCCCGGTGTGGCGGTGTTTTCCGGTGTATGCATGGCGGTGTATCCGGTCAAGCACGTACATACGCCGAATGCCTTCAACGTCGTGAACTGGCATACCACATTGCTTGAACCAATAACTGAATATGTCATCTTTGTTTATTCCGGTGCATGATGGCCATGCTGGAATATGCCACGGCAAACTCTTCCCGTGAAAATCGCTATTCATTTGATCGTATCCGACTACATCATCCATCTATCCCGATTGGCCCGGAAAACCGTCAAAATACAAGACAAACTGGCCCATCAATACAGCCCCGTAAGAACGGATCGCGGCGTAGCCACTCCTGGCGATCAAAATGCCACAACCGCCTCAATTACAAGGGTTTGCCGTGTTGTCCTTGAAAAGCAGGGGATACCGCTATTCAAGCGAATCATCAGGGGTGTGTGACAAGAGAAATATTGTATCGTGGCCACCAGGAAGGAGGAACGGCTGCTGCGCTCTAGAGGGTATCTAGAATCCTGCGGTTGTCGTGTCCCGCACCCCTGTGAAGAACGACTCGGATAATAAAACCAAAGTTGCAAGATATCTGGGCGTAGCTAGATAGGATCACAGACGGGAGAATATACAATATACTTCTGGCACTGAGCACCATCCTAGGCACGACAGTATTCTCATAGACCTTAAGTAAGTTACGGTCAGAGGATATCTGATATTTCGTGGGATCGGTAGTACTGCGCGCAATAGCCTCTACTCGGCCGCCACAAGGAAAACCGTACGTACAAATCAACCTCCCCACCAAGGCTGTTCCACCTTGAGTAAGTAAGAAGTTGATAAGTGCCATAATGGGATCAAGGGGCTCAATGGAAGGTTGATTACGACTGCCATGCTTCTGATTCCCCAGCAGCTGGTCAAGAAGTTACTAAGTCTAAGCGATCCTACATGCAGACGGTAATGACCGAGAAAAAGGTAAAGTCGCGATTCATTTTGTTGTAAACTTACCGGACCAGTGTAGCAAGGTTTCGGGGCTCCACACGGGATAACTCTTGGAGCTTCCTGAAATGGGACATCCGTAATGCTGGGGCGAAAATAACGGAGATTTCGATTTCGACGATGCGGCAGTAAACTGAACAAGAACTTGAAGGCGTTCCGTTGATCAGTGTACATACTTTGAATTTTCATCACAGCCCCCCATGTTCAGCGTTCAAACGTTCAAGACTGATCCAAATGTATGAGAAGGTATCGCGACAACGCGAAAGTGACCGTGATGTGACCCAAATGTTGCAATTTGGGACCGTTGGAGACTTGGAGTTGCAACAAAGTCGAACTCGACCCCCCTGGCTGATCAATATGTGCGAGGTCTACTCAGCGGGTCAGTCCAACCTTGAAGCGACAGGGGAATATTATTCGCTTCATCGACCCGTGTCCACGCTATGGCCACGTTCATAGCGGCCAAGGCTATCCAGAGTTGGTGTGGGACTGATCGATTGTTGGGTGCGGTGTCTGAATCACAAGGAGCGAAGTAGTAACTTTCTGCCTTGAGTGCTCCGAGTCACTCAGTTTCGGCTCTCGCGATGTAAAGTTTATGCTTTCATGAATTTGGAGAGGTTCTCCATTCAAAAGGCTATGCCGCTCGTTAACGCTGCCTTTCCCACGCGAGACGATTACAGGACCTTCCAAATCTGGTTTGATCAGACTTGGGAGTAACGGACTGTTAGGCGCGAGCCCCATCACGGTCGAGTTTGCCCATCATGTCGAGAGCGGCACAAGACCCACCCCGCCTTCTGACGAGGAGCATGGCGTCCAACGCAATACGTCGGTCTGCGCGGCTGAGTGGCAACCCCGAGAAGCGGCGGTCATCGTTCCACCCATGTCAGTGCTAGCTCGTATCATTCGCAGTGAATCTTAAACCCTACCAATGATAGTATTGCTTCTTGGCCCGGGGCTGACCGAACTAGACGTCCGCCAGGAGATCAAGAAACGCAAGAGGCCGTCTGTGGTGATTGGGCGGGGGCCCCAGAATTCGAAATCGCGCAAGGAGTGTGGGCAGATCGAAGTTCAGGTTGATCGAAGGGCGCAGCACGTAGGATCCCGCGAAAGTGCCGTATCCAGGGGGTCATCTGTTCGGACCGCCAAGACTGCTGCGTGCAACCAGGGAACCTCGAGGGTGAAAGAGCTCGAGGAACAGTTGGACATAGCCCTTCGGGCTAAGCAAGAACTGGCTGCCGAGGTCAAGGAGCACAAGATAAATTCTGCCCAATCAACCCTCAAGCATCTTGAAGAATATTTCACCTGTCCCTTGTGAGTTTCAATGCTCACAAATCCCGCTGTCGTAACTGAAGTATCTCCGTGTGCCGCACAGGTGCTTTGAAATCATGTACGTTTTAAACCCCCTTGTCAGTTCCTCTCACGGACGTTGGACTTTGATGGTCCCTTAGGGCCTGCCCATATGCGTTGATTCCCCGAAACTGTGGCCACACATTTTGTGCCACTTGCATTTTGAAATGGTTTTTCTCTCGTCTGCATAAAGGGTGCGGGGGTTGGCATGAAGCTGTTGACTGCCCATTGTGTAGAAGTGCTCTTCCTCACACGCCAGAGCGGACACCGCGATCCCCTTCCTGTTTCCCATTCACCCCGAATCGAACCGCTGACATTGCAATTCGGGGTTTGATTAACACTATCTCTCACGAGCTCGCCGGTGCATCGACTGTGGCTTCTAATCCGCTTTCCGACTGGAACGAGGACGGTCATAGTAAACAAGAATGGTCTAAGCGGGAGAGGTACGTGACACCCTCAGGTTCCAGAGTCGCACTTTTTTATAGCTGATTCGGTGCCTTTGTGTCTTTCCATTCCTCTCCGTGCCGGCAGGGCGGGGAGAATTGAGATGACGTCTATCGCCTCGCAATGGAACACATTGAAATCCACGGATTTCGTTGGCATCAAGAATCGGCTGGAGGTCTGATATGTAAGTAGAAGGACAGGCTCGATAGGTATCAAAGCATAAACTATGCCAGATATGACGCTTTCCGTAAATTCCGTGAGCCGGATGGCACTGCTACTTGGACATTCGTGGACTCAAGCAGTGCGTGGGTCACTTTGCCATCACATGCTACACCGTCGGAAACTTTCCCAATACCCGGTATATATCTTGCTTGTATCGTAATGCACCAAATCCGTAGCACCAGCTGTCATTGAAATTCTTGTATGAATGGTCTAATGGACCGCATGGGAACCCATTGACATCCCGCGGGTCCTATTAAAGGTAGAAACACCGCTCTTTTAACCCTCTCATTCCCAACACGTCCTGTGGCGTAGTCCCTCAGGTCTAATGTGGACAGTATCAGAAAATGAAACATACCCAATCAGCCAGAGTTAGCCACAGATCTGAAACAGACTCCATTTTACCAAGGACAGCAGCCCCTTTCCATGCAAGCACCTTGGGATCCACATCTTTCGGTGGTGGTATGATCTGCACCTTCTCCATGTTGGGAACCAACGGTGTGGCGATGGCTTGCAACCTTGACACAGTCAGGCGATCAGACGGCGTTCCGTCGTCTTTGAAAAAAATCTTTACCTGCTCTCCAGAGCGTGGGCCATACCAGGAATGCGTGCCCCTCCACCGATAACCAGAACCGCTTGCAGATACTTGCATATTTTCTCGTCACCTCCGGACGCCCGTGCGCTGTTGAAAATGGCTATATCCAAGGGAAGCTTGCTCGCTTCCAAACAAACATCGATGGGTAGACCACCAGGAAAGTTTCCAGAAGAGGGAGCAGCCTGAGGCGGCACTTGCGGTGCAGGTTGGGCTGGAGGGTTGGCCTGAGGCGTTTTACCTTCCCGCTCAACCTCTATGACCATCGCTACATCACCGTCGGTTGACTCTGCTGCCGTCGGCGGGGGCGTCGGGTCCGCGGTGGAAGGGAGCGAGACTTCTTGTTGTTCGACTTTCGCGCCGTTCTCAGTGGGGTTGTCTGGACTCCCTATAGCCATCTGGTCAGTAAACTGAAACTTGCGAGTAGTTGAGCCATTGACCTCCTTGGGAGGGAACAGCGGAGATGACTTTCGCTACAGACCCGTCTGCAGCAGACCGGGGGGAGGGGAGTAGATGTTGGGTAGAGATAATCATGGCTTGTGTCTATATTTTACGATGAAGGGCATCGTATACGGGACGCATACATCGTGACTTACAACATGGTCAGCTTGATTCTCAACAATCTCTTCTGTGGCGTCGGTACTCGATATGGGTCGAAGACCCACCCGCTTTCGGTCAAACTCGATCACACGGGGCTCGAATATACACTAAGGTTGGAAGATGAGCAAGCGAAGGAGTGTAATCGCACACACTGACCATAGCGGCGAGGATAATCTCATCGTAAGCACGGAGACCATATTTCTCCGTGGGATGACCATATCGCCGCACGACAAAATCGTACAAATTCAACGCCACGTCGCCCTGCCGTACACCTTTTCATTAAATGTCCAGTAAAATCAATTAAAGCATGTACCTCTGCCAATGTGCATAAACGCGACTTGAGATCTTCCATCACTAACCAGTCATGCCAACGGGCCAGATTGATGTCTCGGTAGGGGAAGTTTATTCTTTCAAGCAGAACATACAGAAACTCTGTTATGTCATTACCGCCCGTGTTTAATGACATCCTTGAACTGCGATCAGAACCACCCCTGGGAATATTGATGGGTATATACCTTGAATCAGAAATGACCAGGCCCTCGTCAACACAAGCTACACTGGTTTTGACGGCTCCAATATCAACGACACATGCATTGCTTATTCCAGCTCCATATGTTGCCGCAAGCGATTCCTGAAGGAGACAAGTTAGCACTCGGAGAGTGGAAGGTGTTGGCGCTGATGAGGAACCACGACTCACCTGTTGCACGCAAATTTGCTTGAATCCTAATGACACCAGGAGGATGTTGACAAATTCTCGGACGTAAACCCGGTCATAGAAATCCGGAATAACCAGCATGACAGAGTAATTCTGTGGAAAATGGTAAAAGACCATGAATACTCGGTTTCCGACAACTATCATCTACCAACCTTGAAGTCACGACGCTTGATGTCTAGTCTCTCCTCAAGAACATCATTGATAATAATTTCAACGTCATCCAGGATCATCTGAACAGAAGGATAATCCCTGCTGTTGAAATTCTGACCATAAATTGGCCATCGGATAGTGTAATTCAAAGCCTGAGGGTCCGATATCCGCAAAGCCTAGAACGAAAAAGAGAAAGGTTATACACGCATGGGGGTGGCAATGAAAGGAGGTACTTTGTCCCCAATCAAATAGGCATCATCAGCCAAGGACTCATCGATCCAATCTACCCAGAAAGGGTCATTCTGTTCAGGAATGATTTCTGGTTTGAATTGTTCATTAAAGGTCGACGCGATGCTCGTCGCGTTTGGTGTAACACGAAGCTTGTAGAATCGCATCCTTTCTCGAAGCGAAACCGTGATCGCTGCTAGTTTGACTTCGAACTACGGGGTTTGAGTCTGTTGGAAAGAATCCAGGATAAGTGTTGCTTACAGGATCGTCAGAAGGCGGTGCGACATCATACTCGTCTCCGTTAGAATTTGCAGATGGTACGTTGCGTCCTCTCCGCGGACGCGTAACGTTCTCGGTATACTCTGGTTCTGGAATGGATCCCTTGTACTTCCTCGCAATAACGTTCGGGACAGTAATAGGTGTGACGTCGGAAGCTTTGCCGATTCGGAGGTATCTCGAACCCGGATGGATGACCACGACTTGTGAACCACGTCTGTGCTGGTTGCTCAGTGTTTATCACAGAATGCTAGCACGCTGTGTTGAGAAATGGACACACACCTTTGGTCAAGATGCGTAGGAGTATCTTCGACCAGCATTTTCTGTTTTCGAGCAGCATTTCGAGCCCAGAGAGTTTGTGATTCTGATTTGAGATACGATGTACCCATGTGTTTAGGATTCAGCCTGAGCATGCTCGTCAGTTCCATCTCACTAGTATTAAATGTACCCAACATACGCCAGAGGTACATGCATCGACGTGTAGCGCATACCGAAGTCATCCTTCTTCGGGTTTGGGACACCTCGCGGCATGACGATCTCTTACAGTGGATGTGGTTATGAGGGCTTGACGGAGAGTGCAGTATATCGACAGCCGCGATACGGTGGCGGCGGAGTACAAGTTGCTCATTCAAGTTGGCCGAGTTCTCTTTCCAAATTGGTGCAACCGTATTATGACGAGACAGGTCTATGTTCGTTTGCACAGGTGTGTATGTTACAGGGTTGCAGTATAACGAGTAGAGAAATATGCAAGGATACACTGGGCAATCAAGAGGAAGCTGTATTTTACCAAAATGCGCACCTAGAAAGGACTCAGGTGAATATCAACAAGTTGGCAATGATCGAAGAGCCTACCATCCGGAGAAACACTGGCAAAGATTCTCCAACGAAGTAGCCTGGAGGATGAGTTTATCCACTTGGGCCGGAACAGTGAGTACAACGTCGGGGTTGAAGTCTTTGCCTGTGAAAGCACGTGGGTTTAGTTTGGGATATTGCGGCTAGTCAGTGACGCACCTGTAAGTTTGTGTTGCACGCGGTTATATACGAGTAAGGCCCGTTCGTTCCTGACTTCTTGCCTTGCTCCTGGTTCTCCGATTGCGTCTGGCACGAGTCAGTAAAGATCAGCGAAAAAAAGTTAGCGGATAATAAGCACCATTGAAAATGTCGTTTTCATCGGCACGAAGTCTTCGGGTTGGGGCTTGGGGATATGCCGCAACTCTTGCAAGGTCAGCAGCCCTCCCTGGGTCGGTGTCAACATCTGGGAGGAAGATAACTATTAAGGCACTATGCTGTTGTGACAATCCAGTTTACTTTACCTTCCTGCCTTCTCGTGTCAACGTCAGCTTGCATCAGTCGCCAATTTATAAGTGGATCATAAACAAAGGCCTCGAGCACCGCCATAAGTGATTCCTTATTTGCGCGAAGCACGGACATGGTAATTTCGCATGTGTGCCGGAAGCTACCCTCGATCCCACTGATCTAGAGACCAATATCAGATGATTCGAAAAATAACATGCCCGAAGCCCACCTCCATGGCGTGCGTCAGCATCCTTGTAAGACGGAAAGGAATCCTTTCCGGGAATTTTTCTCGATGCATGGCAACCTCGAAACAGTCACCGAAATCAATGTGAACAACCTTTCCTGTGCTTCTCTCGAGAAGGAGATTGGAAGGGTGGCGATCTCCTAACCCTAGGATATGGCCAACCATACTGTTGACAGCAAGGGATCGCGTATAAGTGGCACGTCGTTCTAGCCAATGCTCAGAATTGAGGCTCTTCAACCATAACACTCGGTACAGATCTTGCCCTGTGGTATTTTCGAGAGCATATTCGAATACTTCTACTTTCTGGAGGAGTGTCAGGTTTTCGTAATCAGGTGCCATCTGAAGCATGCAAGGTCAACTTGCAAAGTACTGTCATACAAACGAGGTCTCGCACCTGGAGCATCAGTCGGTACTCAATATTGAGCAGGACCTTGCGAGAATCACGGTAGTCGCGAACAAGCACGTGAAGGGTATCGCTATCTTTGACCCATCCCATCAGACCAGCGTTTGGCGCCAACGGTATTACAGCGTATCGTTGGATGTGCAAGCGTCTCTTGAAGCTGTTGGTGTCCACTGAAAGCAGGGTGTTAACAAGGCTGAAGAGTTGCATGACACGCTCGTCTTGACGTAAATCTTCGTGGCCTGGATCCGCGTGTGAGCACGTGAGGCGAGAACTGATGGATGGCTTACCTTTCAAACAATAGAGATAATCCTTGCCATCGTCACCCTTGAGCGACAGACGCCTTGGGCGTTGTTTGGAGGCAATGACTGTCAACTTGGTGGCGAAACTTGCAATCTTGATCACACATTTGCCACTCTGATAGGTACCTGTCGAAGATCCCTGATACAAAAACATGCTGCATCAGTGTCTATGGGAACATACCAGGCACGGCTAGCTCCAGGTTTCGCGCCTTCAGCAGTTGAGGAGACACGTATTGCAGGTCCAGTGTGGTGAGCTGGGGCAACTGTTTCTCCACTTTCCTAAATACCTAATTTTCGGACCAAGTTAGTGTCAGATCGCAGAGCGTATTCGAGTGACATACTCCGTAATAGATGTCCCAAGCTTTATTCAACTCTGACATCTCTCCGTACGCACGATAACGACGGCAGGCTTCGCGAGCTTCATGCAAGTCTCTACCAAACGCCTGAGCGAATGACGTCTCGCGGGCGGTTGTCGGACCCTGAAGGGAAATCAATGGGTCTCCTCAGAGTGCAATCTACGTCGCACTTACTGCTTCCAACAATTCGTGCAGGGGCTCCAGAGTAGCAATCATCCCTTCTGGATTCTTGTCATTGAAGAACAATCTCGAAGCTTCTTCAAGGCCTTCGTGCCACATCTCGTGCCACAATATAGCCACACGGATGAGTTCATGGCTGACCATAAGTGCCTATCATGCGCCATGCACAACTGATCACCCTCAGAAATAAACATACGCACTTGTTCAACAATGACGGGAGAATGTTCCCTCATTCTATCCATGATATTGAGAGCGGCATTCTTTCGGGAGATACTGGAGGATTTTGAGGCCACAGTGAGGGGATATATCAGCGCTTGGGGGTGATGCTTGCCAACTTCGGTCAGCAAGTTGTTGATATTGCGTCTGACGTTTCCGCTCGGAGTTTGAATGCGTGCAATAATCTAGATACGCGCGATGGATGGAGAATTCGAGACTGATTATACAATACTCACTTGTGGTATGACCTCTAGCCATGTGTCGACTTCAACGACGGAAAAACCACTTGCCATCGCTTGGCTAACATCGTCATGAGCACCAAACTTGAACCATAGCGTCAGGAGCCGCAGGGTGTCTTGGAGAGCGTTCTCGTTCCGCAGAGATATTGAACGGAAGAAACCTGTGAGATACCAGATGAGTGATGTACCACCTAACGCCAATGATAATGACCTTGAACTGCTTGGACAATATGAGCAGCCAGACCGCTACCCGGCACATCAGTAGCCGTGCTTTCCTTCTGACTCTCTAAGTGTCCAATGACTTCGAAGTTTGCAAGAGCCCACGTGTGCCATGCCTTGTACCAGTCAGGATCGTAATGTGTGGCAAGGAGATACGATCGCAAAATATCTTTGACATTTCGCTTCGCAGGAGATCAGGCGTCGATATCAAACATACACGAGATACTCACTCCACCCCAATCCTCCTTTAGCTCGACTTGCCATTGTCCCTGCTTGAAGTAACACCGCGCGAGCAGGCTAGACAGCTCATCCAGTTTGTGTTTGCTAACGCCAGGCCGCGCAGAGACCTCCTTGGTTTCCACCTGCAGATCCCTTGCCAGGCTTGTAGAAAATTGGCGAAGGAAACTCAGACTGTCTTCGCGAGACCCATTTGCCCACATGTACTTCAGTTGAGCATAGACAACATTTGGAGGAGCCTTCGGGTGTTGATCATCCCGCAGATGCTGTAACTGATATCGAATCATTATACTATGTCAATCATCTTTGAAACTACAACTCACCCTTTCCGGCGACAGAAGCGAGTTGATCGTCTTCTCCGCCAATACCATCCGGTCCGATTTCCGACACAGGTTCGCAAATTTAATCCACATGACAGGATCGTCCTCGGGATTCAAAACAAGCGCCCTGACCTGCAGGATGCGTTGCCAGGTCTCAACGTCAGGCTGGCAGCCTTGTAGTCTAGTAGCATATGAGTTGATTCATCCGAAACAAGCAACAAGACCCGCACCGCTTCATCCACGTCTTCTTCATTGCTTGTTGGCGTTCTGGTTGGTCAGCGTATTGCTTGTACATTATAATCTCCTCGAGTTCAGACAACATCTGGGCGCGGACCAGAGTGCTGTGTAACGTCAGGACAAGCACCGAAAGTGAAGTGACAGATGCCTTACTTATATGAACGACCATAACCTTCGCCAACGAAAGAGGTCAGTTCCGGCTCCAGTAAGTCGCGAGCTTTTCCTATTTCCCTCAGTGCCTTGGGAAATTGGTTCTGGTGAACGGACAAGATGGCTTTGTAGAACGCTCGATCTGGGGAATCGCCCCTCATCGTCGCAATGTAGTCGTCCATAGAATCCCACTCATGTAGCGACCAAGCGGCAGCCGCAGCCATCGGGGCAATTTCTCTACGGTCTTCGTGATTCGCATTTGACCAGCTTTCTTCTACATGCGCCGCGAGTTGATCCCACTCGCCAAGTGCGTGTAGGCATTTCATGCGCCCCTTTTGAACGTCAGGTGCATCTGGATCCTCTTCCACCTTCCTCTCATAGGCAGCCAGTGCCTCTTGCCATCTTCCGAGCCTCTCGTACCATTCCTCGTGTTTACTAACGTCGTATTGTTCTCGTGCGATAACGAGCGTGCCCCAGGCTGCGTCGTGTTGCTGTAGCTTTGTATTGATACCAATGAGGGCCTCAATGATATTGGGCGACGTCTCGGTGAAAAATTCCAGCTCTTTGTAGTGCAGCGCTTTCGCGTACGCATGGAACCTCATGGCATATTCCCCAAGAGTACGATGTTCTATAGGGAGCGGCTTCTCCTCATGTTCCATGAACTCTGCGAGACTGAGCAATCTGTGAATCAATTCGGATGGCGCAGAAGGAGAGGTGATCGCGGCTTCGATAGAGCGGACAAGTCCTTCCTGAGAAAATCGTTGAGTTTCAAGAGCGTAGTTAGACCGCCAGTACACCTACTTGATATTGATCGTATAACTCAGTCCAGCAGGAGACGAAGGCAGCATTAAAAAGGTCCTTAGCAAGTGGTGGATGGAATTCGACCAAGCTCATGCAGGCTCTGAGGGCGTGTGAGGGCGACTCTTTCATGAATTCCACAGACAGTCGGTGCATCCACTCTGTCCAATCCTCTCGCGTAGAAACAGAGGACACGTCCCAGGCTTGTTTCAGATGCTGTTGATTGACAGTCAGCTTGGCCGGCTCGGCGGGTGCTGAGATTTCAGCAACTCTCGAGTTCTCCAATAGTTCGTGAATGCCAGACTCTTGAGGCAAGCGTTCACCATTCAGGAGCTTGGTAATGAGATTTTCATACCGCGGGTGGTGGATGCGGTTACGGAGTAAGCACTGCGAGTATTTCAGGATTCGCTGGAACCAGAGCAGTTGAAGAAACATACCTTGTTGATCATGGGAACGAAGATAGCGAAATCCGAGCCAAGCTGGACAACGATGGCACACAATGTGTCCATTACCGCCATCCGAAGCTCGTTATTCTGACCATCAAGAACTCGAACGAGGGGGTGTACAATTCGAGAAGCGTGGTCTGAGAAATTGACACGTTGGGATAGGTGAGCCACGGTCTGAATAGCGCGCTTGCGAAGAATGGTTGTGGCATCTAATCTTTCCGCAGCTTTGACGATAATCGGGATAATAAGATGTAAATATTCCTCGATGTTGGCACCGAAAGTGAGGAATGAATCGAATATTTTGATTTGTGTGGCCATTCTCTTCTCAGTGAGCTCCCCTTCAAACACTTTGAGGAGGAGAGGTAAGATGGTGGGCAGGAAAGGTCTAAACTCGGCATCCAACGCTCTACCCAGTGCTTCAACGAGGGAGACTATGGGAAGTTGGAGGGAAGTATTCTCCCAAAGATCGGTCACGAGCCTGAATACCTGGGGAGTGTAGTTTCGGACGTGTTGTTTGATGATTCCAACCAAGATAGCAAGTTGCTGCAGGTGGAACTCCTGCAGCCGAGCGGTGGAGGTACGTGCAATAGCAGCAAATGCTGGGATGATCTAACAAAGATGTCAACCAGTTGTAATGCTTGCTCAGGGACGATTACCTGTGGTAAGAAAGTTACACATTTCAAGCCCTGGGTCTTGAAAATATTCATGATAGCTTCGATGACGGTATGGTGATGGTTGCTCATAGACTGATCCCTCAAGACGGCCAAGAGTGCCGTGATGACTACAGTCTGGTAGTAGTCGTCGGAACCTGTCAAGGAGCCAGTGCTCGTGATGGCAGCTGCATTGACAGCCGGGAGGGACCCCTCGGCGGCTCCATCTTCATCAGGCTTCGTCTGGAACAAGATTTCAAGGGGAGGTATATATGCACGTGGTGTGACCTACCTTGCGTCTGTAGGGGTCAAGGGCACCAAGGATCCCCAAGACTTTAACGACCTCCCTGACGACGTCTCGACGAGATGAACCGGACTCTGTCCTCAAAATTCTTCCGAGAATAGGGAGAAGCTGAGGATAGTCAATCAAGGGAGAGATGACATAACCAGTGCTTGAGCAGAGCTGTCCCAAGGTGCGCAATGCAGCATCTCTCTTGACGTGTGCTGGGTCTTGCAGTCTGGAAATGATCACTTGCATTAGCTCGGGAATGTGAGGGGCGGCGTCCTCGCCTCCCACGGCGGCAAGTTCGCCGAGACACATCAAGACGTTGGCGGCGACGGCTGCGTTGCCATCGTTGGCTTTGGGGATAAGCACCCGGAGAATGGGGAGGGCATATGGCTTGATGAGTCTCTGGGTCGCGCTGACGAGCAGGGTGAGGAGACGGATGCAGTCCTCGCGGTTGCGTCTGGTGGAGGGATGAGCGAGGGGGAGTGGCAAGGAGGAAATACACACGTGACAGTGGAATATTCCAATTCTGTGAGGAGCTGTATGAGGGCCTTACGGAGGGATGGCATGACATATGCGGGGTTGTGCTTCGCAAGACGGCCGATCAAGCCGACGGCGGTGACGCGGTTGTCGAAGACCTCGTCATTGAGGGATATGAAGATGGAACGGACATTTTCGGCCTGTGCAAGGTGTTTGTCGAAGCGTTCGTGCAGGGACGAGAGCACAGTCTGGCGGATGGTAGGGTCTAAAAATGATGTCAGGAACAAGCACGAGCCAAAGGAGATGCTATGCTCACCGGGATCTGCAATGCCGACAGTGAGCAGTTTATCGAGCACGTCGCTGATGATTTCGATCGCGTGACTGCTCGCCTGGTAGCAGATCGGATCTCGCACAAACAGCCTGCAGCACGTTAGCGCACCCGCCCGTCGTACGTCTGCGTTGTCATCTTCGAGGTACGGTAGGGCCGCGCTTCGCACAAACTCGTTCAACACGTGTCCTACGCTGCACTCAGAAACATCTTCAAGAACTGCGTTCACTCTTCTTACCACTAAAGTCAAAGGAACCGAGCGTAGAGAGCGCAAGCGTGATCAGCTCGGGACTCTTTCCCGTCTTCGTAGCAGACACGTCACGCGGATAAGCAGCAACATCGCCCCGCACCAGCGAAGGCGGCGAGCCAATCACCTTGTACGGTTGTCCAATCAGTATCATCGAGAGTAGGTCCAGCAATCGATCTTGGATCGTCTTCAGTAGCGGTGGAATGTTCCTGGCAATCGCTACCAGAGCTTGTCGCAATGGCTCGCTCAGCCCACATGCAAAGAACAGGTCTAGCTGATCATGCAGCATCTTCGTCAGGTTCGGCCCAACAGCCGACGCCAGCATCCCAACACACTGGAAAATAGGCTCTTCTGATGGTGCGTTCTTCTTTCTACCCTGGACATGAGGTGCAATGATGCAATCAACGCGGCGCACGCACCCTCTTTGCTGGAGTCCCAGTTTGATTTGAGCCATGATAGAATCGAGGAAAGACTTCATTTCGCTTCCTACCGCAGTTGCAGTGTGCCCGATAGCAATAAAGGCTGTCATCTAGTAAGCAAACCTGACAAAGTTGTCATGCAAAACGGCACACCAAAAGACCGCTCGTTGGGTTTCTCGAGCTGTGTAAGTAGATGACTCATTGACTTGTGCAGGTAATGCTCAGAGAACGATTGTGTGTCGTATGCTGCAAGAGTCGGTATGAGCGTGATAACCATTTTCCGCACCAGACCGTCTCTGTGTGACTTGAAACGCAGAATCTGCTCTGCTGTGTCTAGGAATGACTCCCGCATAAACTACAAGCAAATGATCACACGTCTGTCCTCGATCAAGAACGATGCTGTCATCACTCACCGAGTCCCCATGAAGCAGTAACTCCCGATACATGAGCAGTGACCCATGGATCACTTCCGGCTGCGCCATCTTCAGTCCGAGCTGAGCATCCTGAAGAATCTTCATGAAGTATGTCGTCCGCGTCTGCCGCTCTCTATTTGTGAAAATCTCCAGACATGCCGCCAATAGCTCAGCGGCGCCCTCCCGAACCATGACACGAGAGTCACGCAGTGGAATAAGAATCTTGTCGAAAACAAGGCTAATGTGGGAATGGAAGTGATTCGGGCTATTACGAGCCAATTCCTTCAAGATGAGGACGCCGGCATAACGTGGTGGTTCAGGTCCCTGCAGGAGTTCTACGGCTGCTGGCACTTCAAGATCCATGAACCCTTCTCCAAAGTCAGCGCCACCGATGGCAGCTATCTGCCCTAGAGTCTTTGAAGCCGCCAACATGATGTTGACATCGTGGTTTGGAAGGAGTTGTTTCACATAATTGTAGAACCTGTAAAGGTATCGCTTTGATCCAACGATATCTTCCCCATCGTTTTCCAAGAGATGATCTATGTCCAATATTCAATACAGTCCACAACTGACGAACGGAACACAGAGGTGCACCAATTGCTAATAATCCCCCTAGTCTCTCCACGTTGTTCTGACTGTGCATGAGGTCGAATATTCGTTTGTTGATGTCATCATCCCACAGCTTCACTGCGGCGTCATTTGGCATTTCAACAACTGTCGTGGAAACCTACAAGAAATTCAACACCGTAGCCAGATCGTACAACGTCAGTGACACACGTAGCGACGCAAGTCAACTGCGGCTTGAAGCCGAACTTCATGACTAGGATTCCGGAGTCCTTGAAAGATCTGACCAAGGTTGTCCGTATGGATAGAGGTGATAGTCGACGCCATGATTGTTGCCGACGCAGGCTGCTGCCTGGGCTTGGAATACTGTCGCAACCGCGCAGAAAGATTAGTTTCGGCTGTTTGTACTGGTTGAATTCTAACTTAGAGCCCAGTATGGTAAGCGTCGCCCGACGGCACTATTTGTAATTGTTTGGTCCGACCATAATTGTCGGCCGGCAGCATTGTCGGAGACTCAATATGCCGCCACATTCGTGTAGTCATTATTCCCGATACGGTAGTAGAGGGTTTTGGGGTAAAGTTAAGAATGTCGTTTGGCTGCCCGATTTTCATTTCGATGTTTATGTTTATTTTTATGTACATGATTGCCTAAATTAGGGGCCATCGGGGTACTTTGTGACCTCATATCCTTTTGTTTCATCAGTGGGAGCCTGTACCCTTGTGGCCATCACGGGCCGTTCGTGCCTGCTCTCCACCATCATGCATTCCAATGCTCCTGTCGCCAATGGGCGCCTGGATGTTAGTGTCGACCGCTGCTCCCCAGCCGCTGGGGATGATGCTTGTCATCGTGTTGTTCCCTCGCTTGTTGAGGAGTCTTTGAGGTGTGATTTGCCCCCTTCTGGGAGTTCTTCTGCTGTATTGCCTGCTGATCAAGTTGTTCTGTTGGTCTCCATACCCTCCGTTGATGCTCAGCAACGAGTCTCTGAGCATTTGCTTCAAAAGGCGGTGCTTACTGATGAGCCAGCTTTGAGTGCTTGGACAATATTTTATCCCGACATCAATGTTTTGTGTTGGTGCTGTATGTTGCATGGGGTTGTGAGAGCTGATGACGGGAATTTCACTGATGCGCTGTTGAGACATTTTTTCACAGGCTTCTGTGTGCTCGCTGGGGATGACGCCCAACATCTTGCATGCTGGGAGGTTTGTCGCGGTATGCTCAGCTGTGCAGACATCGTCAGAATCCTGATCAGCTCGGCTTTGCAGCCTGAAGTCCATTATCCAACGGAGTGTTTGTCTCTGATCGCTTGTGCAATTGGCCTTGTTGCATCTGGTGCTAGGGTCGAGCAGTGTGGGTTGGTTGCTATGCTGGAGGAATTCAGCCTGAGGGCTGGCTGTGTCGAAGTTTGCTACGGGGTTGTGCCGGAAGCACTTTTTGGCAGGATTGAACATGTAGTCCGGGGTTCTTTGCTGTCGCTCGGCTCTGCACATGGCTTGACGCTCAGTGGTGATCGTGAGTGTATGCATGGTAGTCCGATTGTGTTAATGTATTTTGCAAGAGGTTCCGTTCAACGTTGATGTCATACATTGTCCCTCATGGCGGGCGGTTGTGAACTTGTTGGTCACCCTTGCGCACACCCAACGGTAAGTCATGAGTGTCGGCTTCACTACAGGCAAGCTTAATGGTTTGTGCATAGTCTGCGAGTGTTTGTCGACTGTTTGCAGGCTGTCGAATATGACCAGGATACGTATGGTGGGCAATATGATTGTGTCCGCGGCCGGCGACATGCTTCGTGTTAGGTGCAGGCTACAAATACAGTACTAGTTTTGTTTTAGATTGCGAGTGGGCGTCGCCGTAGCGGGGGTTGCCACAGATGTGGCACTTCGTGTGTTATCAGTAATCAGTGATCTCTACATTCCTGTCATGCCAAAGGATCGCTTCACGTTTTTGCCATGCACACCACTGGAGTGAGTGGCCCACACAGCGGCAAGTGCAACCGCACTACCAACATGGGGGGACAATGATACTACTACCCAGAGTGTGCAGCTGATAGGATCCATCTGTTGATGACACTCCCTGTTGCAAAATGGCACAGTCCAAATCCGAGGTGGGATTAGGGATCTTCATTTCCCTGGGGATCACCCAAGGATGTTGTGGCAAGCAATGTTGAGATTATGTCGGCAGTGGTGGAATTGATACCGTCGGTGGTGGCAGAGAGAGATGATGAATAGGAATTGGCGTTGGGCTCTGTGGTGAAGTCGGGGATGGTATGGATACTGGGTGCAACCCTGCTGTGGAAATTGCTGCCACCCATTGCCCCACCTTGTGGATAAATCTCCTTGACCATTGGAAGGTATGGCCAACCCTTGTTTCAGAACTCCTTCATATGTTTGTTGCCCTGGATGTCATGAGCATGAGTGAAAATCAGCATGCTTGGGATACGTACCTTCCTGGAAATATACTGTATTCGTCCCATGTGGCCATGGTAACAGTGCCCTGGATATTTCCACCGTGTTCGTCATCCCAGTGGACCCCCAACTTGCTCCAATATGTTTGGATGGCATTGTAGATGGCCTTCAGCTTGGTAGAATGGTTATCAGTAGATATCAGATGGATTGGGAAGGGGGGAATGTACCACTGCCCACTTCATAGCAATACATTTGGCATCCTTGATCTTACCCAAGACATGGAGGTGGCGAATGGCCTGAGAAGCAGCATGAAATGTATTTTCCCGAAAGCTGCCTCGATCAGCACGTTCTGTTATGCTGATGCATAGAATCAAGGTCAGAGGGCACACTCAAGTGTAGTGCAAAGACACACAGAAATCCCGACTAAGTCTACGTAGACTTAGTGTCTCAGACTAGTGACAAAGTCCTAGCTGGATGACCTTTGAATACTACACAATAGATTGCGTAGAATCAGTTAAGGAGTGAGTACAGGGAAACTGTGCTACTTATACTGTATAGTGAACTAAGGATGTGCATGGACCAAGCTGTACTGTAGTACAACTCCAGAGGAAGACAGGGCAGGAACTGCCACAGACAAAATGGAGGAATGAGGAGCAGTCACTGGGTGAATGCGACTACCAGAAATGGAAAGTATGTAAGTCCTAAGAGGGATCAAGGGAACGACTGTGGAATAGGCATGACCATGCACGGACCAAGTCAGCCAAGAGAGGAAGGCATACATATGCATATCCAAAGGAAAAAAGAGAAGGCAGTCACTGGTTTGGCATGACTGCTAGGGCATCAGCTAGATGGAGCACAAGGCAGCTGCAACGTCTGGAGAACAATCAGGGGTTGGGACAATGAGTGGACTGTGCTTGGACGAGCGAGGTGAGAGAGGACTCCACCGAGCGGGAAAGAAAGGAAAAGAGTGACCAATCCATGCCACCCACCTGTACAACAGGACACCCCTATCTCACCTTCAATGGCGTACACCATATGAAGCGCTTCATAGTAAGCAGCCTCAAGTTGACCACTTGCGCGTATTTGGATGCGCTGCATATGTGTTCCTTCCGGCCGATATTACCCTAAATCGGAACTAATGGTTTATATTGGTGTGGCACCAGGGAATGAGTCAAATTTTCTATTTATGTGTTCCCCCAATAATGTTTTGTTCACCGCGGCGCAAGCTTCATTTGAAGAAGCGCTATTTCCTAAATGTGACAGACCCAAAAGGTCGGCACGAGCTCCAGCAGCAGAGCCTGCTGAACTGCCCGCTCCTGAGGTCCCCATACCTCATTTTGAGGACACACCATTGTCCTCTTGCGCACCATCTCCTGGCCCTCGTCCAGTAACACCTCCCACGGCGCCTGCCCCTAGGCAACCACCTGCTCCTCGAAAGCAGCGTGCACCACCGCCGGCTGTCCCCGCTGCTCCTCGCCGTTCTGGCAGAGAGCGCAGGATTCCTGTTTGACCGGATAACATATATGGTGATGACTGTCATCCAACCGAACAAGTCCGTGACATTGAGCGTGAAGATCGCGCCGGTCAGAGACAGCCATTACCTGGCCAATTTCCCGACACACCAGTCCAACCTCCTCCTACCACTACTGAAAGCGAGGATAACATTGAACAGCTATGCCGTGAGGGGGGATCTGGGTTGGCCACATATTTACTTTCCAAGGTGTTACCCGCGGTATCTGCAGAAAAGAAGCCAATCCACAAATGGACCTACAGGGATATCCAAACCCTACCCTCAGACCAGCAAACTGAGTGGAGAAAAGCGTGCGAGACTGAGCTCAATATGCTCAAGGAGTGCAATGTGTACGAGCTAGTTGATGCACCGAAAGGCCGCAAAGTAATCAACAATTGCTGGGTTTTTGACATCAAACCTGATGGCCACAAGCACGCCCGCCTTGTAGTGAAAGGCTTCTCTCAGGTCGAAGGTATTGACTTTGACCATATCTTCTCTCCCATCATGAGGTTTGAGACAGTGTGCTTAATGCTTGCACTGGCCTCCCTCGAGAACTGGCACACCGAAGGCCTAGACATCCGAAGCGCCTATACGAAGAAATTTACATGAAGCAACCCGAAGGCTTTGTAGTCAGGGGCCAAGAGCATAAAGTGCTCCGCTTAAAGCATGCCCTGTACGGCCTTAAACAAGCCGGACTTGCCTGGTGGGAGACTCTCAATGAGTCCATGAAGGATCTTGGATTCGAGAGACTGAAATTCGATGCCGGTATCTTCTTATTTCAGAAGAGAGGTACTTCGATTGTAGTAGCAGTGGTCTATGTTGATGACGCTCTCTTCTGTGGTCCTGACATCAAGACCGTAAAGGAGATTAAAGCTGCTTTTATGAAGCGCTGGGATTGCAGAGACTTAGGTCCTGCTAAGGAGTTCCTCCACATGAACATTAGACAAGAAGGCAGCAAGATCATGATTGATCAATGAGCTTATCTTGAAAAGATCCTGCAAAGGTTTGAACTCGTCAATGCTCGGGTGGCTCCTACC
Organism: Xerocomellus amylosporus; assembly: GCA_038090735.1. Classification (NCBI taxonomy): domain Eukaryota; kingdom Fungi; phylum Basidiomycota; class Agaricomycetes; order Boletales; family Boletaceae; genus Xerocomellus; species Xerocomellus amylosporus. The sequence continues at coordinate 15,883 of JBBPNE010000070.1, read as the reverse complement.
CCTCTCCCTCAGGGTTATCACCCTACAGTGCATGAAGGTGTTATTGACCCGAAGATTATATCACTCTTCCAACAAGTGATCGGATCGCTCTTGTATCTCATGCTCGGGACTCGTCCTGATATAGCATATGCAGTGATTGCCCTATCCAAGCACACTGCTAAGCCCTCCAAGGAACACCTCGATCGTGCATTCTATATATGCCACTATCTACTTGGGACTAGATATTACTCCCTTGTATTCAATGGTTCCTCAAAGGCAGGTTTGATTGCCTACACTGATTCTGATTGGGCATTGGATCCAAACACTCGCCGGTTGCAAACAGGCTGCATCTTCAGCTGGCAATCTCGCCAACAGTCACATGTGGCATATTCATCCATGGAAGCTGAATACATTGTGCTATCAGACTGTAGCAAGCAGGTCATGTGGATATGCACGATCATGGAAGAACTCGGCTATACTCTAGAGCCGATACCGATCTGTGGAGACAACCAGGGATCTATCTTCATGGCTGAGAATCCGGTCACGGAATCTCGCTCGAAGCATATCGATCTCCGATGGCATGGCATCCGCGACTATGTCAAGGAAGGCCTTATTGAGATCTTCTATATTGAAGGGACCAAAAATCCTGCAGATATGTTTACGAAGAACCTGGGTCTAGAAGCTCTCAGCAACTGCTGCAAGCAGTTAGGTCTCATTATGTACGACAAACTGCAGTCATAGTACTGTACTTGCTTATGCGCTCAGAGTAGCTGCTTAGCAAGGGGGAGTGTTGAACATGTACTATACTATTTCATTCTATCGTAGTGTAGTGTAGTGTACCATATACGGTAACCGCTATTACATAAACGAACCATCCATAAATGTACTTCAAACTCAGCATCTGAGTTCTAACAACATCTTGTCCACCTACCACTTTGTGCCATTACAAGTGTTTCCATCAACCGGTGAGCACTAGTACTTCCTTCCTCAGAACTAGTCTACGCCTGGTACTTCAACATTCTCCACCATCCCTATCTCAATGTCTTGAATTTTGTAGTAAATGAGGAGTTTCGTTTCCTTGCTTGTCAGGAGTATAGCATCGCGCTTTGTCAAGAGGATGTAACTGCCCACTTGACTGAAAATCACCAGACAATGCAGGTCGATCAAGCTAGATTCATGTAGGCGGTTGCCGATATGACATTTGCCAAGGATTTTCCTTCCAGCATTGCAGGACCTAGGAATGAAGTGCATGGACTCTCTATCCAAGATGCCTTCGCATGTGATCACTGTTTCAAAACATACTTGTCGGAGAATACCATACACTCCCACCATCACAGACAACACAAGGAGATTCAAAAGCCTTGTTCTTGGCGACAATGTAAATCACAAGGAATTTACAAGCAGGCCACAGTATTTTATAGCTAGTGCTAGCTTTTATGGGTTTGGTGGAGTCATTGTTGAAAGAGCTGGATGAAGAATTCAATGTTGTGACAGCAACAAACATTAGATGAACATCTAGTCACTCCATGGCCGATGACCACCCACTGGCATGGGTATGTTGCAAGTGTGGGGTTTGGCATGGAGTGCTTGTGTGACATGGTGGCAATTCCCAAGGACAATGATCCCATACTGCCAGGTTTGTGCTTGGCAGTCAACAAATATTTTCACAAAGCACTGGATCTTCTGTCAATCACAGATGAACTAGTGCTCAAACATTTGAATTCATCTCTCCCCATTCAATAGTAAGTCTGACACAGTGTGTAGCTATATAGAATACTTATGCATGCCTTGACAATTTAGTGGCATGTTCAACACTCTGCTACACAAGCACATGTTAGTCAAGGCCATGACAGAATACATCAGACCAATGGTTGCCCTGTGGGCCCTGTTGATTAAGATGGGTAGTGGCAATACAAGGCAGCCGAAATCCTTTTGAATGCACTTGATGGGAAAGAGGAAGAAGAACATCTGTCAGCATATATCCATCAGGTGCTCACTAGAGTGTGGATGAAGGTCTAGAAGACCCAACTGAACAATGTCTGGTACTTATGACTTTGAAGAGGAACAACTCTTTCAAAGAACCCAAACACGTCATCACCATCATTGCAAAGCTCGAGTACTGCATGCACCTCACCTTCTTACAAGAGATCTGGAGCAGGATGGACATCAATGGTGGCATGCAGGAGGACAGAGCATGCAATGCCCTTCAAGAGTGGTTCACCAAAAACAGACACTCCACCTTCTCAGGACTGTACTCACTACAACACTGTGCATCAGCAATCACATATGATACCATGAGCTGCCCAATGTCTGGTGGATGGACATCGTCCACTGGAAGTCCATGTGATTCAAGGGTGAGCCGATCCACTTTGATACTCTCTGTGGAATATTTGCAGACACAGAAGCAAAGCTGGTCAAACTGTGGGAGCAAAAGGTGTTGGGCAGACTATCATTGAGAGCAGAGTATGACAGCATCAAGGATGATCTTACCAACAAGAACATTGGTTACTTTTTCCTTACTGATCAGTGAAACAAGGCTTTTCTAGACACAGGCCGGTTGGTTCAAGTGGTCATTAGAGGGGACGGTGGCTTCAAACACTGTGCCAATGTGAAAGACAAAAAGATTGAGTGGAACAAGACAGTCTTGAGGGCTTGGTTGCAAGACTATGCTTAAATGCAACACCTCCTGCTTTTACAAGCGGAAATGCTGAGCAGAGCTCCAAGTTGTGGCACAGAACTGACAGCCTTGACGTACCACAACACCAAGACTCATCCCACATGCAGCCTAGTCATGTTGGCCAAGAATCTTACCATTCTCTGTCAATATATGAAGATTACAGCACTCACTGGCCAAGACAAACTCATTCCACATTTCCTGGATGCCATCACAAGCGACCTCTTGATTTAAGACCTGGCACTGGCCAGACCCTTTGCAGAGATTGCAGGACAAGCATGTCTTCCTGACAAGCCTGAAGTGTCTTCTTAACAAGCCTGAAGTCAAAGAGCCATACCACAACCAGCTCTTTGTCAACTTCAACTGACTCTTCACATCTTTAAAGATTTTTCTGGGGTGATAACAAAGTACAGCCTGTGTTGTCTTAACTATGCATTCACCATCAATCCATGGTGTCACATACAAACTGCCTGGAAATGAAAATTCAAATGCTCTTCAGATGCTCAATGTAGAGGCACTTCATGCAGGACACACACGGGCAACAGAAAATTGTATCTATGATCTAAGTGTCCATACTTTGGCTGGAGCACCAGAAGACATACTGCCTTACTATCTGGAAGCAAGTACATCCTGGCAGAAACAATGTCCAACAGTCCCTGGTGGAACCCTCCTTCCTTACCAACAAGCACGTACCACAACACCTGCAGCATCTTCAGATCCTGCGTGTAACTTTAGGAATGCTTACACCACCACCACCACCACCCACATTTACATCATCACATGCCAACTCTTTCCCACCAGTTCAGGACATAGCACAACAGGTGGTGGCACTCTTGACATTGTCCTTGTCTGCCATTATACAGGATGCAGTGGCCAAGCATTTGAATGATCATGCATCTACACAGACCAGCCCATCCAATAAAGGCAAAGGCAAGGCGGCTGAACAGCCATCAGATGGATGGAAGGAGTACCTCAACAATGGAGTGAACAATCCAGCACTTTCTAATGCAGATGATGAGGATGACATTGAACTGAGGTTGGCATTGCAACAAGAAGCATGAATGCTGCAAACAGATGGGATGACAATCAAGGAGAAGGTATATGGCTCATAAATGGATGTGTTACTAGTTACTTTGCATGTTGTTGACCTGCTCACTCTAGGGCCATCAGATCTAGTCACCTTGGATGACGTCATTGCATTCAGGGGGTCAGGAGATATGACTGATTTCAGATGGAATGTCATTTTCTAGACATGGACCACTATACTACTCATAGTAAATCCAAATAAATCCAAATAAATATGGGAAAATTGGGGGAGGTAGTCACATATAGGGGGTGGCAGTGCGGACCAGTTGTGACCGGTCTTTCATTTCTTCCAAATTTTGAAAGACTGGACTGCATGCTATTGTAAATCAAGCAAGACTGCAACCACTAAAGACCGGTCCAACCGGTCTGGTCTGGTCCAGTCTGTGGTCTTTTTCTGGTTCTGCAACCGGGTCTAGGAACACTAATTACGCACCACTTCATCTGCCATCAGCATTTGGCATAGGTGAACCTAAAGTTATGCAACCATCCTTCACCACAACCATGGAGTTGGCTGCATTGGAAACAATGAGGTGTGTACTACCAAATCCCACTTTGGACTGGCGTTCGGCTGAGCAGAAAAATGTGACGATGGCAATATTGAACTGCAGCCCTGACATTGTGGTGGTGCTTGTGACTGGCAGTGGCAAGTCCATGCTGGCAATCATACCTAGCTTGATGAAAGAAGCAACAGTCACTGTCCTGGTTTTGCTGTTAAACTCCCTCACCATTGACTATCAGTGTTGTCTCACTGAGATGCAGGTGCCATATCAGCTGTACGGAGAAAAGGACAACATGGAGGGTCATTTGGACATGACCAAGAACCTAGTGGTGGTGTCTGCTGACAGAGCTCAGATGAGTAGTTGGTGAAGCACATTATCTGCTCCAGGTCTGAAGAAAACTGTGGCATGCTTGGTCTTTAACGAGGCACACATTTCCCTGATCACCAAAGACCATCACCAAGGGCAGCTTGTGTTGCTGAGCGCCACTCTCCATCCAACCTTCATTCCCAAGCTGATGACCAACTAGTCTATTGCCCAACACCATCATTATTTGGCAGTTGACCAACAGGCCAGAGCTTGTTTACATCTTGGAAAAAATGGGCACTGCATCTCTGCTTCCATGAACAACACAGCTTCTGAGCGATGAACAGCTTGGCTGGAGCAAGGAGGAGAGAGGGTTGGTCTTTGTGTCATCCATTGCAGAAGGTCAGAAGCTGGTGAATCTTACCAGCCATGCATTCTATGTGGGTGATCAAAAAAAGATGACCAATGAGGAATGCTGGAATGCATACAACCAATGGATACAAAGATCAAAAAAGGTCATGGTCACCACCACTGCTTTTTGTGCAGGGAATGACTACCTGCATGTGTGATTGGTCATACACATGCACAAGCCATTTGAAGGGACAGGTGAGCAGCCAAGTGCTACCTACTTGCGCCACAAAGCTGGCCATGTTTCACTATACAGTATATTCACATATGGCTGAAGTGGTGCCTTCAATGTGGTGTGACCTTGTTCACAGATGGCACAGGCATGACCTGTCAATGACTTCCAGAGAACCTGCTTTGTTGTGTGTGTGACAGGAACTCACAGCACAAGCCAGAGGATATTCTTATTGCTGGCATAATAAAGTCAAATGTCACACCATTTACACCCACTGATACATCTGGTGTGAATGCTCCACGTGCCATTTCTAACACATAAATCACTTTCAACAACCCATTCCTTGCATTCACAGCCAAAGGAAAATAGATAACCTCATTGTGACAGCTCAAAAAAGTCAAGGCTGATGCCATGCAGGTTGCTTTATACCAACTAGAAGATATGTGTGCTCTGTGCAAAATCCTGGATAAACAGGCTGAGGAGCAAGCACACAAACTCCATTCCTGTCCATGCTTGCGATCTCATGCTGACAACAGTTGGGATGAATACAAGGAATGGAGAAATGGGCTATGCTATGTGAAGTGACATGACAAGATTTTCTGGCTCTGTCACATCCCCCAACTAAACAACAACCTACACCCCATGTTTGCCAAAGCAGTCAATGGCAAACCAGGGTGTAAATTTCAGATGTGGTGGCCCCAACTAGTGTTCTCAGGTTCGGTCCGGTCCGGTTTTCATTACCATATTTGACAAGACCAGACCAAGACCGGTCTTTTAGAGTTCTCACTTTGGGTCACAACCCAACCGGACCATTGACAACCGGTCATTCAATGTGTCATCAGTCGTGCACAATCATTCACAACCAGTTGGGGCCACAGACTAGGTGATAGAGAGAGTCGGGCTGTTAGACAATGTGTTTTCCATGCTGCATGTACTACAAAAACCTTTGGGACACAGAATTTTAGGACACAAAATTTTATTGTATTGGACTCCATTCACTCCAATGGCTAATCACATTGAGATCAACAGCCTGTAAGAATAAGAGCGGCCGGGCAGAGGGAACAGAGTGAGGGTGACAAACTATCGTTGCAAGTCGATGGGAGATACAGGGAATGTAGCTACGGTCTATATAGGATGGGCGAGGAGATAAGGGTTACCATCAGGGGATATACGTAGATAAGGAATAGGGGGAATGATATCATCGGTGATGTAAGTATGGCGTCAGTATAATGTGGTGTGAGATAAAAGGATAGGAGCGAGATAACAGATAGGAGATATCGTACCAAGGTGGTCCAGACTGGGTTAGGGGCCAGACCGGAACGATTCAACTCCAACACAGCCAACAGAAAAGGCAGCAACCTCTTCCAAACTAACTGTTGGTGCTCACTCTCAACCCCCAAAGATGAAACCATCATCATCGAAAAGGAAGGGAAAGAAGCACTTGGCTGAAACAAACAGCAAAAATGAGACCAAAGGAAGTGAGTCTGCAAATGAGCAACGCACCAGTAAAACTTCAAAGCACCTACAGATGCAGGCTTGTAAGAGGTCAACAGTGGCCCAATCCATCATTGAAGAGATCATTGTACGTGATGACGAGGAAGAGGTGATTGTCATATCCCGTACATTAGGCTTGCTTCTGAGCACTCCGAGTAGGTTCCGACTCAGTCTGTCACGCCCGAGATGGTGTAGTACCTTTGGTCTGACGAGCTCTGAGACCTCGGAGCTACATGACACTTATATTACCTCTGTCAAACACATGCTTTTCCAATAAGGAAGGTCGGAGGTAGGAGTCAACGAGAATCCTCGGGGTGTGAGAAATCTTGGAGACGGAGAGAGTGGGGGAGTGAGTGCCAACTTCAGAACCGCGGAGTTGGGCTTGCCCGAGGGACTTTGGCTTCAGCGTATGTGCTGTGCCTAGTTCAAGTTACGGTGTCCCTAATTTCTGTTGTCGTTCCGAAGCCTACTGAGGGAGAGTATGGAAGTCCGAGGTGCGCCAGCGCGGCAACACCGAGGATATCCGAATAAGCTCTGAGGCTCGGAGGTGGTAGACGTTGAGTGGCTGTGGAGATGCAGCGCGCTCAGAGGTGAGTCAATGTCGGACTCGGGTTGGGGGGGTCGGAAATGACGGAAGATAGAGGGAACAGAGGACAATGGCGAGTAAAGGTTCAGACACATCTAGTGAAGACTTGAAAGGGTTTTGACAGAGGTCTCGTGTGGGAGCATAGAGGAGGAGTAGATTCATAAGACAAGCAATGAGTACAAGTCATGAGTAAAGACAAATAATAATCGGACTGAGGTTTACTAACTAAGTGTACAGTACTTATAGTAATGGTAGTACACTGCAAAAGTCCGAAAGTGGGATCTCGGAGGTAAGCTTGTACCGAGCTACGGATAGGTACAATAACCGAGTCGGAGGTGGTGTCTCGGAGGTCCGAAGGTTGCATGTGGCGTAGACACAGGATCTAGGGCTAAGTATATGAGTGGGAATAATACAGGTAGAGAATGGAACTACACTAATGGGGCGGCATAGGATTATACCTGTGTGAGGGTCCGAGAGTCCGAGAGTCAGGGTTGAGACCGAGACTATATGGTAGGAGTGAGGTCGGAAGGGTTGGAGAGGGGTTGGAAAGGTCGGAATAGGCTTGAGTGGACTTGGTGGAATTCTGGGATATGACAACCTCCGTCCATTCTAGTACCTTTCTCTATCTCCATTTGAACTAGTTCTGCTACTTAGTATTGTCCGTGGCAGTCCTGCAACTCAGGAACGCTCTCGCCCCAAGTTGACTTCCAGGATAGCCTTCCACCTCGGAGCACTGCAACCTCATGAGGTTTCCGCAGTGATCTTCCTTCGTTTATAAACATAGTTTTACAACCTTGTACTTTAGTCTGATTATCAACTAAGATATTCTACCTCCTCTCTCTGAAGTCGACAAGTCCCCTCATTGTCCACTCGCAGGTTAGCTCAACACTAGACCTTGCATCCATCACGCCTGACTCTCTCTGATCATCACCATCGTTCCCTGACGACCTCTGATGTTCCCTGACATCTCTGACCATTCTGACCCCCGACCAATTTTGGGACACCCGGACTTCTTGACAAAGGCGCACCACATACGGTGAAGCCGAGTCCCGAGCGCTAAGTACCTCCAAACCTTTTCGGAGTACCCTCGGAGCAGAAAGCACGGTCTTGACAGTGATGGAGACCAGGACTATTGGGAGCAAGGGGTCCAGAGATTCAGAACAAGAGGTAACTTTGTTGTTCCTGATGGTCCATTCGAGATCTGTGAGGCTAACATTAGTGGTGATAGACCTCATATGACGACTCAGATTGGAGCACAAGGCCTCACTGCCAGCCAAGCTGAAAACAAAAAATGTGCAGATAATCTACTCACGATTTTCTCTGAATGGCGTTGTAGAGCTCCAAGCCGCTCTAGGTTGGTATCACCTATTTCTGAGCATTTCCGCTCACTTTCCCGTGCTAGTCCGAACTACTCTGGTCCATATTGCACATAGTCCGAAGTCCGGAAGTCCAAAAATGCAGTCTTATGACCAAATCGGTCGGACTAACGTCGGACTCCTTTTAGTATCATTTGTTTTCATTAGTATACTTCGGATATTGTTTTCTTACAGTTCCAAACCTTATTCCTAGTAGCTACACAGTCCTGGGCAATTCCCGGACTATAAAACACTGTACTTTGCATTTCCAAATGCATCTTTGATCATCTGTTTTTCCATCTCCCTTCTGCGACCTACTTTCCACACGTCCGAGTCCACTACGGGGCTTGTCGACTACATCCCGCAACTTCTCCACCTCTCCGCAACACACACGACAGTCCGATCCGCTCGGACTACTTTCCCACGCTTCGGACTACCTTCGGACTACCTGTGGTCAACTATAACAACCTACTCCTCATTATTCCCTACAACCCGAGTCTTCACTAACCTTCACAGGATCCTCTTTGGGGACAAACATATTGCACCTGCAGACCCCCACACCATAGACCTGACTCACCCCTTTAGTCGGGTTTGTTGCTATTCAGCGTATTGTGAAATTCATGCACTCAAATGGGAAGACTGAGACTCTGAAGGGATGATGGTGTGACAAGTGCAAGTCAGTACATTTTTTAGATCGGGGTGGTATAAGGAACTTACACTGTGCAGTGGACAAGAAAGACGCAGCACTTGTGTTGAAGCATCGCAAGCGGAAAGTGTTTCATGTTGGAGGGAATTCATTGTGCTGACAGCATATGTATATGAGGCCACTATGATTTGTACAAGACGCGATGCACTGAGCAAAACTTGAAGGAGAGCCATCATGCAGTTCCTTGTGCCGTAGTGCAGGCGACAATGTTGGCAAAAAAACTGGAACAAAGGTTGGGCAACAAATGTTGGATGCAATGCTTCAAAAGTCGTCGGAGACAAAGGAGTTTTCTCGTGAAACTGTGCTGCAGATGGTTGCAGAGTTTGAGGTTTGCGACAACCAGGTATGCACGTACATGATTAGTATTGTGTACTAATTAATCTATTACCAAGTAAGGCTTCATTTTGCAACTGCCTACTGGTAATGCGTCCTCGCTCTCTCAACACAGATATATCATCATTGCACAATGTCTCTGTTTTTATTCACAACTTTTGCATTGATTTCATTGCCAGTCTCAAGATGACAATTCAGGTAAGTTGAATTTGTTCACCGCCTGAGTCTATGACTAATGATGAAAATTTAGGTGGACACAACTGGCCATGTCTCTACAGCGACCAACCTTTGATCTGTTGACAAAATGATGGCATCCTTCATGGGCATTATTGCCGACTGGATCAGCGAGACAGAGGACGGCAACTGGAAGTTATGCAGAGAGGTCATTGGTTTCAAAGGCATCTCTGGGCCACATTCTGGCCACAATTTTAGTCGTTACTTTGTCGGCCTCTGTAAAGGCACTGGAATAATTACAAAGACCTTATCAAAGCTATATTATATCACTGCTGACAACACCAGTAACAACAACACCACCTGCAATGAAATTGAACAACTCCGACATCACCGACATGTGTACTCATTTGATCCGCTCAAACACCATCTCCCTTGCATGGCCCACATCCTCAACCAAGCTACATATTGTGGCTGTTATGGGTACACTCACTCGCATTGGCGCTGTCAAGACCACCACTGCCATCTGGGAATACAATCTGAGCCTTCCAGAGAATTGCATTCTTGGAGGTTCCCTCGAAGTTCAAGTTGTTGTGGTTATACGGACTCTTGCCATCAAGATCCAGTCAACAGGTCAACAGATCTCTTACTTCAATTGTCTCCAAATTGACTGCAGCATGGAAACACCACTCATGATCCCTCTCCATGGCAACATTCATTGGGGAACTGCAGACAGAATGTTGGGATGGTCCTATGAATTACATCAGGTGTGTTCCAATTTTTTCAAAGATTCCAATGATGCTAAGTAGTTCTTGTAGCCTATCAATCTGTTCATATGCTCTGTGGACCATCTATTTGGGTCAATCACATCAATTTGGTGACCAGGTTTACCTGTCAGACACATCCCATGGAAAGCCTTTGCATTGTCAGCTGCTGACTGGGAGCACGTCTACATGACTCGCCTTGTTATCACTGATGCCAACTCCCTTCAGCAACACTTCTGCCTTAGTAAAGACCGGTCGTGACCAGTTCTTGTTTGGTCTGTATGACTTGGCAGATATGTGTGAGATTGCAACTGGAGCTACTGAATTACTGTGAGAACTGCAACTGTGGTCCGGTTGTCCTATAGGTCCAGTCCAGTTGGGTTGCCAGTCTTTTGCTGGTTCAGCAACTGGACCTATGAACACTAGCCCCAACTGCCTTTGCCATCATCTACCACCAAGCGCTCAGAATGGCAGCACAACAACATTTTAGACAGGACTGGAACACTTTGGATGGGTTCACAGGCTGGGTGATGGACAAGCCTGCAGTGGGAAGTGAGAGCATTCTGATGGACTTGTTTATGTGGTACTCTGACATCCATTAAAATGATGCCTAAATATTTAAAGTAGTTACACACACACAACCAACACATATAAAACCCTAATGTCAAAAAATGAAAAGACCATGTGACACTGTTTGCAACCAAGATACACAGCCGCCACTATGTCAAGGGTATTTGTCCCTATTGTGTCAATGTTTCCTGGACTTATAAGAATGTCTCACCGAATATTATATTGGAGTTATTGGCCAGGAATAGGAAGCAATACTTCACACAATGTATCTTCTCATGTGATATCACATGGATGTACACTTTATGAGTCAGATATGTATGTCACATTCATTATTCCATCAGCCTGAGTGTCTGGATGTCATCCATACACCACTCAAGTAGAACTTGGTCTTGGTTGTGGCATGCTGCCACAAGATTGGCATAACTCTGTGGTATATGGATGGAATCCTATGATCCATGGATCATGTGGAAGCCAGGAAAAGGCACCACAACCCGAGTGACTAAGTTGAAGTGCAATTCCCTTGGCAACATACAGAGAAAGACTGATCTTTGAAAGACTGGTCTGGATAGCATCTATACAGACATTAATTGGCCATGCAAGGGTTTGGATCACATGGCATGCATAAGTACATATATGCTAAAGTTATGCACACACCAGCAGCTGCCTGGCATTGCAACACTGTGTAAACTACTTGTGTAATCATATTGACATATATAAACAACCAGAATGTTGTGGCTATGTCCTAATACAACTTGAACTTGAACCACAACCTTCCTAATTTGGAAACCAACCAACCAACAACAAACAAACACAATGACCACCAACATTGTATGAGTCTCATTGAGCTTTGCCTAAGTGTTTGCTAAAGTTGCGCCACACCAGGAGCAAACCATCACCCAAAACACTGATGTAAATGTATTATGTGACCATTCACATAAGTATTATATATACTTATGCATGGACTGTTGGCAGGTCACCATGCAGGACACTGATGTAGGTACCTTGTGCCACATACACCCTGTCCATCAGTATATTGAATACTGAGGTTGGATTATGTTTTGATTGCAGTACCAGATATCCATGTACATTCATATTGTGCATTGAAGCCTGATGCACAATTATTCCATATACTTGTGCATATTCATTATTCAAGGAGACTGAAGTCCAAACTGTCAAGGTAGGCAAAGGTGACATGTTTTCATGCAACCAACTAAAAAGCATCCTGTAGATCTCTACACCCCAGCATGCTGGAACAGATTTTGGCACTGGCACTGAAGGGCTTGTGAAAGCTTTGCAGGTAAACATTCCAACATTGCAGTGCATGCATGCATATATGATTTGACACATCTAGGATGCACATGATTGTCTAAACAAGGGTGTGGGCATGACAGCATCAGACACAAATACGAAGTACCATGACAGTCTGTTCATATAGCTCTATGTCTGTTTACAAGTCTTAATAGACAACCAACGTAAATATAAAGGGAGTAGAAGTAAGGCTTTACAATCTCAGATCAAACATTCAAGCTGTGCATGTCTGATCAATTTGCATGCAATTTCAAGTAGAATGTGGTAGAGGCCATGGTTGTTATCACAATCAACAACAATGAGGACAATAGTGGATCAGAGGTGTGAACAAAAATTTGGTTTGTAGTATGTCTGCTGAGGACAGTTTTCAGAAGGAGGCTGAGGCTGTCATAAAGAGAAAAGTGACATACAGCACCATTGTGTATGCATAAGTATGAGCAGGCAAAGGAAAATCTAAGGCAGCACCAATTGAGGTAGATGCAAGTGAGAATCAGAGCGATAGTGAGGTGGTGCTGCACAGGAACATGGCCAGAGTGGAAAGGTAACAGTCAATTGCATCCAAGTTGTGTAAGTATATGGAATATTTATGCATTCATCATAGGGAAAAAGCAAAAAAAATTACAAAGGTGTAGCCCAGGCAGGGAAATCCAAAGCCAAGGTTCTGGTATGTGGACACTACATACATTGTTTGAAATGCCTCTTGAACCATTACCACCACCTTCCCCCCATGGGAAGAACCTTTTGTCCATGACACCAATGATGAACGTGAAGACCATGGTTATGAAGGGAGGGGCAAGGAATGCGCCCTTCTTCTCAGGCCTCTCGAGCCAAGGGAGGTTGGTGATGTAGTTGGTGAGCAAGGGCATGCTGCATTTCTTGGGGGTGTCAAAGGAGGTGGGGGGAAGACATCGGGAAAGATGCCTGTGAGGATGAGAGAGAGGAAGGTCACGATGGCATGGAGGGGGTAAGAGGGGTCGTAGTTGTTGCGGACCCACATGTAGACCTTGAGCGTGAAGGTGTCCTTGGTTTGTATCGATGCCTGCTGTATGGACCATTCGCTGGGGAGACATCGCTTGCCCAAGACCTTGCGATAGTCGGTCAGTCTGTGGTGGCAGGTGGACCAGGAGGAATGGACAGCTTTCTCTGGCAGGGGCTTCAAGGGAGAAGGCGACACCATTGTTGTCATTTTGGATGGGGGAGAGGGCAGTGAGGAGGCTTGGGAAGTCGTCCTTTTCATAGGAGAGGGGATGAGGACGACACGTCAAGTGCGGGCGATGCCCCTGGCGGCGAAGTTGTAGGCTGAGATTGGCATGGACCTGTAGCTCTCTATCCGTTCCAGGGCCATGGAGAACGGTGTAGGGTGAATAGATAGTGTGGGTCTATCCGAAAAGCGCTCTAACCTTTCCTAAGTCAGTAGGAAGCAAATGCGGTCAGTAGCAACACCAGGAAAAGAAGGGAAGCAATAGGTTCGTCCCTTAGGGATTCTAGGAAGAGAGGATAATGTAGGAGGATGATGCGAAGGCTTACTAAACCCTCTTCAAGACAAAAAGCAGATATTCCGGACACTTCCAGGACTGCTGGACTAGTGTAGGATGCTGAGGATGACGGTGCGAACCACTTCTGGGACTGCCAGACTAGTGGGGAAGATACTGTACTGATTTCCGGACAGGTTCCGGACTATGCTGAAGTATGCTGGACTGTGGACTGTAGGTGGGCGGAAAGGACTAGGAAAGTTGTGGAGGGTCGTGGATGAGGTAGAAAGTAAAGGGAAATGTGCGAAAGATATGTATATTTGATAGGTCGGATTACAATCCTTTATAGTCTGGGCACACCCGAGACTGTTAGATATATGTAAGAATAGAGTGAAACAGGAACATGTAACTATAGTAGCAGAAAAGCGGAAGTCAAAGGAAGGTAAAGGATACATGGAACACAGTAGGAATAGATAGGAACAAATCAAGGAACTTACCAACGAGTCTGGACAGACATGGACATGGGTGGCACACGAGGAGGGATGATCCGATCAAGGAAACACAAATCCGAAGATTCCGGATTCCGGATGGGGAATGCAGACGGACTGAGAGGGTCGGATGGATGCCATGAGTGGGCGGAAGGACAGGGTGAGGCTACGAGAGAAGTCTGTCCAAAGGAGCAGACAGTGATCTGGAAAATGCGAGACCGATGTGAAATGGTATGAGAGCGGATGGAGAGCAGATAGCGGGTCTGATGAGTCGCATTAGGTCGCATTAACATCGGATGGATTGCAGGAAGAGATTGCGATGAGCGGAAATCAAAGGATAAGTGTCGTCTGTCAGGGAAGTGGTATCTGGAACAATAGGGAATGTATGTTCCCTACAACGGATCATGTGGCCCAGAGATATGAACATTTCTACATCACATGTCATTTTGGAGAGTACAAAACATGGACTGAAGGTATAAAATCAGGATAAATAGTATAAATTTGAGCATGTACCATCCAATGGGGCCTTTGTTGTGTACTAATAGGTGCTAAAAAAAAGGGTCCTGACCGGTCTTTGGACAGTCTTTTGATTTCTGCCAATCTTGAAGACCAAAATCATGATATGTCACATAAAGCAGTAACCATTTTCCACCAACGACCGGCCAGCCAACACCGGCTGATGGACAATAACTAGCATGAATGACAGGTTGGCCGAGAAGACAATGGGCCATGCTGCACCGGCTGGCCCATGAGCAAGCAAATGGTGATTTACCACTAGTCCCATCCATGCCGTGATCACTAGTTCCTTCCTCGCCAGTGGGCCCATAATTTCGGTCCCGTACATTACAGGTGGGCCGAGAAGTGCTAGTCCCCACCTTGCCGGTGGGCCTATAATATCTGTCCTGTATATTACTGGTGGGCCCATGATTTCACTGTTGTACATTACCGGTGGGCCGAGGATCACTAGTTCCCGGTGGGTCCATAAGTTCAGTTCAGTACATTACAGGTGGGCCGAGGAGTGCTAGTCCCCACCTCGCCTTTGGAGTGGTGTATATCTTGTATATGTACTTGCAATATACAAATATGGCGTATCGCCTGTAGCTTGTTTTTGACCCTTTGGCGAGCTCTCCCGGAGTTACCAATGTGCTACTGGCATATTATTGTCAATGCCATAATAGTTACAGCATCCCTGGACGGCAATTCTGGGGGTTTCCATTAGTACATTGGTAACTGCAGGAGCGCTCGCTGAAGTGTTGAAAACAAGCTACAGCCGATATACCAATCATGTACATGGCAGGTACACAGGATGTGCAACCCCCGGAATTGCCGTCCAGGGATGCTGTAACTATTATGGCATTGACAATAATATGCCAGTAGCACATTGGTAACTCCGGGAGAGCTCGCCAAAGGGTCAAAAACAAGCTACAGGCGATACACCATATTTGTATATTGCAAGTATACAAGATATATGTACACCACTCCAAAGGCGAGGTGGGGACTAGCACTCCTCGGCC
>JBBPNE010000069.1:0-69802 GCA_038090735.1 Xerocomellus amylosporus | reverse complement strand
TGAGGGGAGAACCTGAGCCGATGATTGGGTCGGGACTGGCGAGTTGACCTGGTGGGGGGATTGGGGTGCTGTGGGTGCTGCCGGGGGCCAGAGGGCGGGGAGGCACGCCGTCGATGCTACCGCCACCGACGAAGCTGTTCTGGCTCCTTACGGCTGCGGGAGCGATTGTGGCGGGTATTTTTGCGGCAGGGTCGTAAGGGATGTCCTGGGAGCCGATGCCCGCGCCAGAGGAGTAGTTGGCAGCGTAGCCGTTGGAGGCCATGTTGTGGACGGAGGGGCCGCGTGTCCTGCGACGACGGGAGGGGGGAGACAGGCCGCCTGTTCCGAGAGAGTTGAAGAGGTGGAGTGCGAGGGAGTCTTCCTCTGAGGTGAAGTAGAGGACCCAGAGGATGTCGACGAAGGAGAGGATGAGCCAGCCGGCGGCCATTGCGTCGAGGGACGCGCGGCCGGAGAAGATGCTCTCGTTTACGCTGAGGACGGCGAAGACGATTGCGACTGCACCAAAGGTGGATATTTGGAAACGATGCATTGCTATGGAGTCGGTCGCGAGGGTGTGCACGACGCCGAGGATGAGGAAGAGCTGGAGGAATATGGCGAACCAGGGCACGCCGACATTTCCGTCTGGAGAGGGGGTGAGCGGGGCAGGGGAGAGAGAGAGGGGAAATACACTGGGCTGTTGCGATTGCTTGGGATATGAATGCGATGAACCAGGCGAGCTGTGACGGCGGTGAGCGGGATCGGGGAGAGAGGGAAGGGACGCACGGCGGAGAGGACGGTGGTGAAGAGGAAGAGGTAGTGGGTGAGGATGGGCGTGAAGTCGAGGCCGTCGTTTCCGCGCGGAGGCATCTTGCAGAGTCGCAGCCTCGTCAGCGCGCCTTTTTTTGAGCTCTTCCGCAGTTCCCACGGTCTGACCGTCCCCTCCGCCATGCCCACCCAGCCCGACCTCGCACCCCGCCCGCTCAACGTCACCGACGCCCTCAGCTACCTCGATGCGGTCAAGGTCCAGTTCCAGGACAAGCCAGACGTCTACAACCACTTTCTCGACATCATGAAGGACTTCAAGAGCGAAGTGTAAGCCGCCCCGTCCCGCCCCGCCCGCCCCCCGTCTCAACCCCCCAGAATCGACACCCCCGGCGTCATCGGCCGCGTGTCCATGCTCTTCCACGGGAACCCCTCCCTCGTACAGGGCTTCAACACCTTCCTGCCCCCCGGCTACAGGATTGACATCTCCTCCGACCCACGTGATCCGAATGCCATCCGCGTCACCACCCCCTCCGGCACCACCATCCAGTCCACCATCGCCCTCGCCCAGAAGCCCCCGCCGCACCTCCCCTCCCGCGCCATCACCCCCTACGACCCGTTCGGCATCCCCCCCTCCACCACCGCCGCCGCCTCCTTCCTCGGCGGCCTCGGCGCCAGGAATGCCCTCGACACCAAACCCCCCGGCGAATTCAACCACGCGATCCAATACCTCAACAAGATAAAGGCACGCTACGCCGATGACCCGGATACCTACAAGCACTTTCTCGAGATACTCCAGACATACCAGAAAGAACAACGCCACATACAGGACGTAAGCCTTTCTCTCCGTTCGCCCCTCTCCCCCCACACACCCCGTCCAGTCCCAGGTATACGCCCAGGTCCAGCTCCTCTTCAAGGACGCACACGACCTCTTGGCCGAATTCAAGGACTTCTTGCCCGAGGCTGGCGGCATCCTCCAGCCACCCCTCGGTCCCGGAATCCCGCCACAGTGGTCCGATATGGACAAGGACAGGATCGGAAAGAAACCCGTCGTTGCGCCGCCAAAGAAGAGGCGCAAAGGCCCCGAGAAGGACACCACCCCAGTCCCCCCTTCGCGCTCAATAGTCAGTCGTGTCCGTGCATTCGTCCTCCTACTCGCTCCGTAACTGACATCACTCAGGCAAAGAAACCAAAGCATGCACACAAACCCGGAGAGCCAGATTCACCCCATTACACATCCTATGCCCTCCCTCCCTCCCCACCCCACATGCCACCGCCTCCACTTCCACACTTGGGCATGTTGCCTCCTGTCATCAATGTTCCTCACCCCGCTATCCAGACTCCCCCCGACGAACTCCTGTTCTTTGAGCGCGCAAAGCGAACGCTAGAAAGCAAGGACACGTACGAAGAATTCCTGAAGCTGCTCACCCTCTACTCAAAGGACATCATCGATGCCAAAACCCTCGTCGACTTGTCCCAGGTCTTTCTAGGCGACGGCGACTTGCTCGCACAATTCAAGGATGTACTCCACGTCGACGAATTTCAGTCCGGCGTCGAACACGGCCCTCCCGGCAGCATTCGCACAGGTCCACCAGAACCACTACCCGCGCTCCCAGCAGACGAAGGGGAGGGCCCGAGTTATCGCAGACTACCAGAAAGCGTAAGTCACCTCCCTTGGGCTTGCGACCGCCCCTCATGTCGCATATAGGAGGTCAATCTGGCCTGCTCTAGCCGCGACGAGCTGTGTCGTTCCGTCTTGAATGATGTCTGGGTCTCCCATCCAACGTGGGCATCAGAAGAGGCCGGTTTCATCTCCCATAAGAAGAACACCTTTGAAGAAGCGCTTCACAAGAGCGAAGAAGAGCGTCACGAGTACCACGTCCAGCTCGAGGCACTTGCCCGCACCATCGCGCTTTTCGAGCCCCTCACTACGCGCATCGAAGAGATGACCAACGAGGAACGTGCGACTTTCCGGCTCAAGGCCGACTTTGGCGGATCCAGCAGGAGCATCTATCACCGCACCTTGAAGAAGGTCTATGGACGTGATGCCAGTACAGAGGTCATTCAGGCCCTGCAAGATTGCCCCAGCGTTGCAGTGCCAGTCGTGCTCGCGCGCCTCAAGGCCAAGGATGAGGAGTGGCGCCGGATACAACGAGAGTGGAACAAGACCTGGCGTGAGGTCGACGCCAAAAACTTTTACAAATCTCTTGATCATCAAGGGAATCAGTTCAAGCAGAACGATAAGAAACACATCACTGCCAAGCATTTTGTGCAGCATGTCGAGGGGATCAAGGAAGCCCAAGAACAAAAGTTTGCGCAGCGAGGTCGACCGTCTTTCGCGGCAGGTTCGGTGGGACATCAGCTGGAGTTTGAGCTTCCTCAGACGTCCGTATTGCACGATTCGCTCCGTCTGGTCCACTCCTTTTTAGATCATTCTCAGGTGCAATACAGCCCACCAGAGCGACGTGCTATCGAAACCTTTCTCCGGCAATTCGTGCCTTTGCTTTACATGTTTCCAGCACACGAATTCGAGGCTGCGTGCGGTCCCTCTGACAGTCTACAGGATGATGATGTGGAGAGCGAAACTTTGAACAACTCACACAGCGGGAGTAGGTCAGCTCCATTCACCGCAACGGGGGATTCTCGAAAACCATTATTCGGATCATCTCCAGAAAAGTCTCCCGGGAACGACACGAGGGACACGGCTTCCCTGACCCCGACTCCGCCCCACTCTCATGGCGCTAGCAACCCCAGATGCAGCTCTAGCGACGTCTGGATTCGCACTACCCAGGCCTGTGCTGATTTCAATGGCATCCCGAAGCGTAAACCCTTTTTTGTCAACACGACCATTTATACATTGTTGTGTTTACTGCAGGTAGCTGGTCTTCTTCCCAGATTGACTCGGTTGACTCATTCAGGCTACAGTCGATCTATTCGCGGCTGGTCACCTGCAAGGACGACGGCGCCAAACATGTGGCAGGGAACCTCAATCCTATGGATAGCAATCCAATTGCTGTCGAGCTAGGACTGGACGACCCGAATGGCCCCCGTGCTGTCCTGAGACAGGCCACGGAAGCATTGGGAGAGCAGCGACCAGACAGCATACCGGACCTGGTTTACATGTACTTTATTGACGCCTGTGAAAAGTTCTTTGACGGTGAGCTCGAGGTCGTTTTGTTTGAGGAGTATATGCGATGGTTCTTTGGTAACCAGGTATGTGGCTCTCGGACTAGCGTCCAGACTCGTGCTGAAGAAGTCACACAGGCCTACCTGCTCTTCACGTTGGACAAGCTCATTGCGGCATTTATCAAGCAGGTCAGGGTTTTATACACGCTCCAGACTTGATGCTAAGCGAGGTGCAGGTGCAAAGCGTGCTATCAGATAACAAGTCACAGGAGCTATGGGGGATGCTTCAAGATGCGCGCAAGGCGGAAAGGCTAACTAATCAAGATATGATCCGGTACCGCCGAGAGGCTGAACGGCACGTAGGATCCGATGAGCATTTATATCGCATTGAATGGGTAATTGACTGGATGTTTGCCAATGATACACGTTGCTCACCGGAACGGGACAGGACCCGCAATCAAAGAGAATGGTGATCCAGCTGCTCGAGGGCAACGACCCCAGTGCTGAAATAGACCGGTCCGCGATTGGGCGATGGCATGAATACTTGGACTCGTATGTGCTGCAGCAACCTACAGAATGGCTGCCGGAGCCCAAGGACGAGGGGAGGAGTGCGATATTTTTACGCCGGTGGGTATTATTGTCAAGGGATGTGGTCATGCGCTGACTAAAAATAGGTCACTATCAAGCGCCGCCGAAACGATCGTGTGCAGCGATATGAGGGTCCGAATAAGTCCGCGCACATACAAGCTGTTGTACGAGGCGGGGTGTGAGGATTTATCCATGCAGAGACGGAGCAGAGAAGAAGAGAAGGAGGTGCAGGAGCGGGCGCGCAGACGGAGCGAGGAGCGACGGCGGTGTCGGGTATTGACGGTGGGATTAGTCATTTGAAACGAGCGGAGGTTGTGAGGTGTGGAATTATTATTTTTGGCGTGCGGAACCATCTTAGCTAAGCTTGTGGTATTCCCGCCCACGTCGAGTGTCTTTCCTTTCCCCAGCTCTTTGTCGACGACGAGGCGGGCGCTGTGCACGACGCCAAGAACGCTCGCTGACAGGGGCAGCTGCTGTCTCCGTCCACGACGCTGTCATCGCCGGTCTCGGTTTGTCGCTCGGCTCGGTCCGCATTCAGCCACGCCGTGTCCGCAAGACTCTCTTGGCACGTCTTCTGTGCTTTCTCGTAGGATGGCCAAGCCAAAACATGGCCGATGCGACGCTCCATTCTCGCTCTACGATCATCCCCGCTCGAACAACCATCCACCGCGCACCCATCCTCTCCGCTTTCCCTCCCCAGCCGTCCTCTCCGCCCTCGCCGTCATCGCCGCTGCACCCCAAGCAGCTGCGGGCCCCCTCCCGACTCCACCTCCAACCTTTCTCTGCCCGTTCATCGAACATCATAACAGCCCCGTCACATTCGCCCCGCGTGCGGACATCCCGTCCAGCTCAGCACCCGCACCAACCCCCTCGCCGACGTCTCAATGTGGAGCGCTTGCAAACAGATATGTCCAAGGGACTGACAGTCTCTGGCGGAGAACAGACGCATGGACATTGTACGGCTCAACAGTGAGTGTCATGCCAGCACCTCCACCATCGTTGCGGTCCCAACATGTTTTTTCGCAGTGTTACCCAAGTTCGACTGCGAGCACTTCTGCCGCACAGTCCCAACCAACTTCTTCTCAATCGCCCGTGCCTACTCCCACCCCCACTTCCACCCCCTCCGCGGTCGAGTTCGACACATCGGTACTGCCCGCGGGCTGGGATGGCTCGACCAGCCTCGGCTCCAACACAGAATCGACCACCATTCTTGCTCTAGCCATCGTCCTGGCCTGCTCTATATGTGTCTTCATGATTGGCTGTGTCATCTGGAGACGCCGGAAGAAAAAGGCAAGGGATATTGAGCGCAAACTTGGCCACAAGCCAAGCGCTCACGACGACTCTCAAGAAAATGGGCGGGGAGATGCCCGGGGCAAGATGCGAATATGGGCAAAAGCGAGCGCCCGATGGAAGTCCAATATTCGTCAATCAGCGCGCCGGCGGAGAAGACGGCCCGTGGTCTCTTCCATAGGCAGTCGACCGCCATCTCCAACCTTTTCTGACTCACTACAACTCTCTGTCGTTGCTCCATCTCCTCCGTCTCGTCGGGGTTCGATCGCGTCCGAGGAGCAAGACCCTTCCAGACCAGACACCGTCTCGTGTCTCAATGGTAACGTGACCGAACCCCTTACTGTCCCGCACGATCCCCCTCGTCCTGCATCGCCCCCCACCTACGGAGCGTCATTCGTTCCCAGATTTTCCCCCCTGCCTCCTACCTCCGCCATATCTAATCCGAGTTCGACACCTTCCCCCTCAGCCCAACGCGGTGATCTACCTTCCTTTATAGAAGACGAACCCCCCTACGTTCCTCGAGGTGACGGACACGTTGCGACCGACGACAAAGGACGCCTTGCCGACATCCGGGGGTTGGCAAGTTCTCCTCCAACTATTGTCGGTGTGGCAGATGCAGGTACAATGCAATCAGTCTCTGCACCTGAATTCCACGAGGTAGACACCGACTTGGAGGACTTGGACATTGACTTGAGTGAAGTACCTCTTGACTTGCCCCCCTCCTTTCCCTTTCCTCCGCCTCCTTCCAAAGCCGACCTCCCTTTACCTTTTGGCTACCTGGATGATCACCCTTTCCATTATGGAAAGGATAGCACCCTCGTTTCTCTTCCCGTTCCTGGGTCGTTAGGGCCTCCACTCGGAGCTTCCCCAAATGCACCTCCTATCGATGACCCTGGTTTAGAGCCCTCTGCGCCTTCCTTGGAAGGTGACGAGTTATTTCAGGATTGGGACGGGGCTTCATCTTATGTCCTTGAGGTTCCCACCTCGGCGGATCTGGACTCTACCCCTGCCTGCGCGATAGAATCATCCATATCTTCAACTATATCATCCACTTCGCGCGCTTCCTTCTCTTCCATACGGGAGTCTGCCGCCAGGGATGGCACACTCCCTCGATATCATCCTTGAGGTTTTTATGGGCTGGGGGAAATGTTAAGGGACTTGGGCACTCGTGTACATGTATCATATGATAAGCTCGTTAATTTTTTTTTCGCGGACTGTGCAGCACTTTCAATCGTTTCGGTCATGGCCCATGGATAGATTCTCTTTGTATTCCCTCAGCGAGTCACGTGAGATTTTCGATCATTATCTTTTCGGTCCAAGTCTCCCAATTACCAGTACAACCATGGGGAAGTCTCAAAAAAAGCGGATGATGCGCAGGCACAACCCGATGAGGGTCCCAGACTCACATTTACCCCGTGGTCTTGCATCTGCCGAGTCTGCCTCCACAAAAAGGGAGGCTATCCTGCCGATCATTCGAAATGTATGTCTCTTATTCGAGAGATTGTTCATCTGGTTTAGTAACGCGGTCCAGATGGAGAGCCTTGATGGGTCTGAACGCAAATGGGCCTGTGTCGCGGTGTCTAACCTCATACAAAACGACCCATCCACCCGGAGGTTGCTGCAAGGCAAAAATGTGGTGGGAGCCTTGATCACGCGGCTGTCGGATAGCGAGGAGGAAGTGTCGATCGAGGCTGCTGGGGCTCTACGGTCGGTCAGATCGGGTCTCCTTGGGCGATCGTTGACCCTCCATACGCTAGAAATCTGTGTGTCGATGGGGGGTATGATATTTGTGCGGAGATGTACAACAAAAATATCCTTGCCCCCCTGAGGACGTTCGTGCCAAAGGTATGTGTGTGTCATCGTCATTTATCTCATCGGAACTTTATGGTTTCTCGCACGAGATATCGACAATGCTCGCTCAATTTCTGGAATCCCCAACGGATGCGCCGGAAAATGCGAAAAAGGTGGTGTACGAGTTTGCTGACAATGTAATCACTATCTTGTGGTGCCTGTCGTGAGTCTTTTTACCCCCGACATAACACCCTTGTTCAAGATGATCAGGGAGACTTCGAACAAGGCTCTCGCTGCCATTAACCAGCTCAAGCTTGTTCCATTCTTAATGTCCATTCTGTCCTCCCGCAGGAAGTTGCCTATATCCACTGTAGTTGCAGCAGGTAGTTTCTCACTTCCTCTTCACTGTCCACTTGACCAGCTGGCTCATACAGCTCAAAGTCTATATGTTCTCACGGACGACAATCAAACAGCAATAGACGAAGTTCGTTCTGATCCTGCCTACGGTTCATGTCTGTTTGATATCGTGAAATGCGAGAAACATCATGGAAAAGGAGATCGTCACGAGACTCTCAGAGTCCTGGGTAGTGGTGAGATCCTTTGTGTTCAGATGTGGAGTTTCATGGCTCAACGGGAGAGCCAGGCATCGTGAACAATGTTTCGCCGCTGCCCCCACCTTGTGATGCCTTCACCGTCTACGGTGTAAATGATATTCTGTTTCTCCTCCTCCTTCCTCCTACATTGGATGAGATGGCAAAGCAGGTTCAAGAGCTCGTCACCCGTCAGGTTAGTCGTGATGTGAAACACCGAATCATTCCTGAATGTTCGCCCAAGTCCATCGAAAATTTATCTTTACAAAATACACCAAAGTCGGATCACAAGTCACCGATTGACCTAGAACTCGAGCGGTTAGAGAACAAACTCAGGACGATCCAACTCTCTCTTGAAATCTTGACAGGAGCATGTGCAGCTCTGCCAGACCCAGTCTTGGTCTCAACGGATGAAAATGACGAAGGAGACCTGGATAGTATGGACATCCCGATTCGCATTCGACGACTGAATAACTCTTTCAGACGAGGTCGTGGCGATGGGTGATGACATGACACAGGACATTCCGCAAGACGAAATCACAACCAAATATCTACAAGGAGAGACGACGCGATTCTATAAGGACGTCCTTCGCCAACTAGTACGAGAGCTTGTATGGCTGGCGCAACCAACATTCCTTTCTTTTCCACCCCCATCCAGCCCATCCATTCATCCTCCCACAACTTCTGCTCTCAGTGCCATCCATGTGAGCGCTTTCGAATGCCTCAATAATATATTCCTTTCGAAAGAGACCTACACGAATACTGCGGGGCCCTTCCCGGACCACCTACCCCACTATTGGTCCTTGACATGGGCAGCACTGTCCAAAGTTGGAGTTGAGATCGCACCAGGGCAGGAACGCAAGCGAGAAATCTGGGAAATTGCCGTTGGGGTCCTCTGGGGCATCGGGAACCTCTTGAAGGGCACATTAGTGAGAGATCCAGTTCCACGTACCTCGCTATTCTCAACCATCACACAGGTTCCAGTCGATCAGCAAGTCCAGACCTTGATGAATGTCTGTGACTCGAGTACGGAAGCTGGGGTGCAAGTGAGATGTATTGGTACGCTTGAATGCCTGGCACAACACCCCGATTCTATAGAGGGAAATCGAGTACGTTGCTTGATTCGCTTGCGCCGAATTGTCCGATTTACGTCGTCCACAGGCGATATCCACCTATTTACTATCCATCTTACCGACTGCGACCACGCCGTCCACTAAAGGCACTGAACCGCTCCTCCAGGCAGTTTCCGCTCTGATCGATATCTATTCGGACGAGACGCTCTCATACGATATCAACTTTAGGGATGGTAGGTTTCTCGGTCGCCTCGAGGACAGCGTCGATGGGGTGCGGAAGGCGGTGAGAGCAATCGATCGTCGAAAGGAACGAGATTTGAAGCTGAGAGGAGAGGAAGTACGAGATAACCTAGAAGCGTTCATAGAGTACAGAAAGGCACTTGCTAGGAAGAGGAAGAGAGGGGAGGAAGATTCAGAACTCGAAGTAGATTAGCTATGATTCATGCTTCAATCATCCGCGTCAGAGTTCTCTTGATCTGATCATCGTGAAAGATATTCCCGTGTTGCTCCGGCGGCGCCGGCGAAAAGCGGAAAGTTATCACGAGTGTAGTTTGAGCCAAAATTAGGTAGGTGGTCCGTGCGCGATGAAGCTGGGTATATAAGCTGGGAGTGGACATGTTGTAACCTCATACTTACCTTGATGGCGCGTGCCCTTTCACGTACCTGGGTGTGCGGGCCTCGGGGACCTTCCATAGCACGGCGACCATGTCCACACAGAGGGTAATCATGGCTTGTATGGGCTTCGGCCCATGCACTGTCTCAATATTTCCCTGTCCTGCCACGGCCACTCTGGCTGGGCAGGCCGTTTTTTTTCGCTCCTTTTTGGTCCTAACCCTAACCCTAGTGTATCACCAATGTTGGACGCTCAATTATTCCACGGAAGGAAATCGCTACATTGTAAGATTTGAAAAAACAATTGATGCTCTTCCTCTACCATAAATATCTAAATCTTTCACGGATGTAAATTATCAATTGTTGGTTCCTCTCAGCTCGCGGGAAGCTCAAGTTCCTGCTCAGTGCCCACATATATGTTCCTCTGATTGATCGTACATCTCCTTCGCCGCACTCATCCCATGTTTCGTTTGCTTCATTAAATATGTTCTGAAGATCACACTTGCAGGCCCAGGGGTGCCCGGAGGGCCGTCGAATTGTACTAGAGCTGTATTCAACTGGGTAGCTTTCTACGATTTGCCTAAATGTTTGACATGTAATTTCCATCGAGCTGGTATGATCGGTATAGCTTTTAAAAACTCAGTCATCCCGGATGACATGGGTACTCTTAGTCGAGGCGTCAAATAGTCAACTTCCACGAAAAACTCCGTACATTTCGAGAGAGAGAAAAACACACCTTGTTACATACAAATGGATCCATGCCCGTGGCCACTCGGCTGCCTGCAATCAAAGCACTCCAATCAATAATGTCCCATTTGTGGGTACCCGCTAATTTCTGCTCTTGATGAATGGACCTCGCAGTGATCATACGTTGGTGAGCTATGTCCACAGTTGGCATCGGACAGTTGAGTTCAGCGGTGAGGCGACGAAGGTGCCTGATCAAGAACGTCAGCATCGGGAAATGCGGTGGAGGACCACCGCTAACACTGAATCTTTGATCCCCCCGTCAATAGCAAAACCGTTGGAGCCGTCGAAGCGATCGTTCACCATGCGTTCACCGTATGCGATCAAGCTAATGCCATCCGTAAATCAAGTCGATCAAGTTCAAAAGAAATTCAGTTCCTACGCAGGAGCAGGCATTATATCTACATCGCTTAGTCAGAAATCGAAGCCGAAATCCCCGACGGACATACCTTTGACGAGGCCGTACACGGTGTGGGCTCCGATTCCCGATTTTTCGCCGAGAGTGAGTGTCTCAGCGAGCAACTCATTGGCGCCCATGATCAAGCCGTTGCCGATCAGTTTGAGAGTTGGACCTGAAGGACGAGTGGATGGGGCAGCAAGATATTGCCGCGATGATCAGACGCACCTTTCTCGATATTGCCGCCAAGGTCAATGACCTTCCTGCCCACACCAGGGACCGTGAGATGTGCCACCTCTTTCTTGGATCGGTAGTCACCGCTCATTGCGAGCACGAGTTTCCCGGCATCCGCTGCTATGGGAGATCCAAAGACCGGAGATGCTACAAATCTGCAGTGAACGAAACTGGAGATAAGTTTATCAATATCCCCTGGGAACTTGTCGTTATCATCCGTCCGCTGGGGACTGTAGGAGAATACTTGCCAGCGAGGGTGGGGTAGATCTTTCACGGCTCAGGTGGTTGTGTACGGAGATCTAGGATAGACTCACCGTGCTGGTATCGACGAAAATCTTTGCTTTGGAGGGTGGTGTTTCCTAGTGGGGAATGAGATACTGCTTATTTGTGAAGTAGAGAAACGAGCCATACCGACAACGCCTTTGCGAACTCGTTGTATACACTCTGCACAGAAGCATCGTCGGCCAGATTGGTAAATATAACATCACATTCGGTAGCCAATTGAGCTGGGCTGGAAGCGACTTTGGCAACCGATGGGCCAAGCTGGTCGGCGAGTTTCTGCGCCTTCGACAACGTGCGGTTATACAACAGGACGGGGGTGGTGTTTGATTGCGATTGGCGAGATGTGGCGATGTTACGTGCCATGAAGTAGCCCATGGCACCGAGGCCATACCATCCGATCTTGAGGGGATGGGGTGATGGCGTAGTAGGGCGGGAGAAGGGAACTGCGTCCGACTGCATGGGACTAAATCTGAGCGTGAGGTGAAAGAAAAGATAACTGCTGACAGAGTCTCCAGGGGTGCCGGCGACCCCGTCGCGCCAGAGTACTTAATTAAACCCATTCGTCGGCCTGATGTCGGGCGTCGGCAGAAGCATCACGTGATTAGAGGGCGCGACTCACGTGATGTACCTCACTCGCCGCATTGGCTCGCTCGAGATTCGAGAATAAGCTAGTGAAGGCTGGCGTTGACGGTCCAGCCTGTCCCTGGTCTGTCCGTTACCGCTGCTTGCACTCAACCACCACCATGCAGCAGCAGGCCTACCCCATCGAGCACAAGGGCACTTTGCTTCCTGGCCAGACAATTTCTGTGAACAAGCACACTGTCCAGGTGGAAAGGTATCTTAGCCAAGGTCCTCGCCAGTCTCGCCTTGCTATCCCAATGTCTGAGCGCTTTTATTCAGGTGGATTCTCCTATGTTTATCTCGTGAGGACCGCGACACCCGTCTATAACACGACCCGTCACGTCCTTAAACGCATTGCCGTGCCGAACGAAGCGTTGCTCACCGAGGTCAGGAAAGAAGTCGATATCATGGTGCGCAGTATGATTTCCAACCGCATGTTTTCGCTTCACACCATGATATCAGAGGATCCTGAAAGGGCATCCCAACATCGTTCACCTCATCGACGCCGCATGGCACAGGATGTCTAATGGCCAGTACGAAGTTTTTATTCTCATGGAATTTTGTCCAGGTACCTAGTGTCCTGTTTTGCCTCCAGAGGTCTCATTTCAACAAACTCTAGGCGGTGGTATCATCGACATGATGAACAGGCGTCTCAGGGAACGTCTCACAGAAGCAGAGATCCTGCAGATCTTTGTCGACGTTCTTGAAGGAGTCGCAGCCATGCACAATCTACGACCGGCTTTACTACACCGCGACCTCAAAGTAGAAAACATCCTCCAATCATCTACTACTTCCTTCAAATTATGCGATTTCGGATCGGCGACGCCAGTTGCACCCCGCCCTCCATCTACGACACAAGAAATCAGGGCGCTCGAGGCTGATCTTAATCGCCACACAACCCTTCAGTATCGACCTCCTGAGATGATCGATCCATATCTACGCCGTCCTATCGATGAAAAATCAGATGTTTGGGCTTTGGGAGTGTTACTCTACAAGCTCTGCTACTACACGACTCCGTTCGAGGAGCATGGTCCTTTGGCAATCTTGAATGTACAGTACCGGATTCCACCATATCCCGTATACTCTCCGCAATTGAATGGCTTGATCGGTACGTTGGCTCGTTACGCGTCTTGCCTTGACTAATTCTTCCCTGTTATGTAGTATCGATGCTTCGTGAGCATGGCACCCAACGCCCATCTGCGTTTGAGCTCCTTGCTCAAGTTCATCGCATGCGCGGTACCAAATCACGCTTCACCTATCATATTGTACCACAGCAACCTCTCTCACCGCGAGCCCTCCAGTCCCAATCAGCTACACCACTTGACAATTTGGTGTCGTACCGACCGTCATCCTCGCCCACCACGCAACGACCCTCCCCAGCGAAAAACACCGGTGTCCAGGCAAGAGATAAAGTACTAGAAGCTATCGCCCCGATGCGACGCGGACGCCCGTCTTCCTCTCAACAGCACGACCTTGTTGTGCCAGAAAGATCGAAACCCCCCAGTCCGCAGAAGATACCGCTGGAAGCAACGAAGCCCCCAAAGGTTGATTTGTTGGACGACCACTTTGGTGTGGAGGAAGACGATGCGTGGAGAGTCATGAAGAGCAGCGCAATGAGCGATGAAGATATCAAGGCCCCCAGTTCTAGTAGTGCCGCAATGTCAGCGTGGAAGCCAAAGGGAGGCGTGCGGGGTGAATTGGAAGCCACCTGGAGTGTTGAGTCGCTTACCTCCAAAGTGACCGAGAGCGCCGTGCGCTCACCTAGCACTACCTTTGGGGACAACTTCGCGGAGAACCTATGGAACGCATACGATAGCAACAGGGCAGGCTCCAGTACGACCCCCTCTATCTCTGCTGAGAAAGTGGTTCTGTCGAAGATCGCACCTCCAGAGGGGTCTCGAACCACAAAGCTGGTCATCACCAAGGGAAAGGATGCATTTGAGGGTTTGGGCCTGGCATCTTCCACACACCCCGCTCCAACCCTGGGTGAAGCACGCAAGCTGAGGACTGGGCTGGCGGCAGTGAATGCTTACAATCGCCCCACTGTCGCAAATAGCCCCTCGTCGACAGCGACAAAGCCAAAGCTTACCACCGCTAGCATAAAGCCAACACCCTCGCCTCGTCCATCACTCCCACACGCAAGCTCGTCATGGAGGAGTGGTCCTGCTATTCAGACTATGTCAAGCTCGATCTCCTCAACCACCGCAGCGTTTCCTCAGACTGGTGATTTTTCACCAGAGACGCGGTTCCCGTCCCTAGAAGAGCTGGATGCAACCATGGCCTACTCACAGAAACCTACTCATACCACACAACCACAACCAAATCTCGGGAACCAGAACATCATTGATTTATCAGTTCCCTCAACTTCTTCAATACCTCTTCGCCCACAACCTCGGCGTTCGGTTGCGAACTCTACGATGGTACAAAGTAGTACTCGTTCCGAACAAACCACAGGTACTCCAGTTCGTGAGCCAGAGGAAACATCGAGGCCTGCAGCACGTTTGGAGACCGGCGAAGGCATCTCATCAGTGAAGCGTCCCAGCGGTCGTCCACCATCACGGTCATCGTTATCAGTGAAACATGCCGCCAATGCCTCCTCCAAACCATTGGAGACCCAAAATTTGCTTGATTTGACAGGTGACTCCACTGGTGCTTTCTTCGCTCCACAGAAGACTCGCGAGTATAAGGACTGGCTAACAGGAGATATCGACACCTCAGCACCGCCAACGAAGGACCGTGGGGCCTCCGACACGAATCTTCCAGAGACACCCGTATTGCGCGAGTTTACGCATAAGCGTTCTTCGTTCGTCGAAGAGAATAATGTCCACATACAATCGCCACAAGAAGCTATCACCGGCCAGCAGTCGGCTGAACAGTTCATTCGGACATCGACATCCCCTTCTCCGACCAGGATAAACTCGCGGAGTTCACGATCCAAGGAGCGCAAGCAAAGTATGAGCCTGACTTCAAGCCGCAAAAATCCCATGCCCCAGGGTCGACCTCCAACTGCCCCATCGACACGCTCCTTGAAAACCAGTCAAGACTCAGCCATGGGGTCGGCTACTCGTTCTTCTTTTGAACGGTCTTCCTCTTCAGATGACCGGAGGACACAACCAACATCAGAGTCCCTTCGAGAGGGGAAAATGTCAATGTCTTCTAGTGACGAGGAAAGTCCTGAGGATGTCGTGGGATTTAGGGCATCCAAATCGGTCGAGAAGGCATCCGGTCCAAGACATAAAGGAAGACAGAGTTCCGTGCATAACTTGGTTGACCTATGGGGAGGTGGTGTCGTCCAGACAAGAGAGCGTCGGAAGGACTCACTTCCGAATCCATCCACTGATCCCCCCCACGACTCTGTAATAAAGCCACCCAAGAGTCGACCCATTGATACCCCTACCCGTTCTGCCGCGAAGTCCTCACCGCAACATTTACAAGCGGCACATTCTGGGGCGATTGAGATGCGACGATCACCTAGCAAGTCACCGAATCGACGTTCTCCAAATTCTCACATGAAACAAACATCGGCTGTGAATTCAACTTCCGGTACGCCAAGGGCTGCCTCTCGAGCTCGCCCGCAATCCTTGCTCGTGTTCCCAATGTCGAAGTCCACCTCTGATGGGAAGTTGGATACACCTACAACACCCTCTGGCTTGTTTGTTCCCCCAAATGGTTCTCGTGTGGGCGCCCCCCGTCGACCATCGATCACAGATATGGTGCAGAGATATGAGGCCATTGGCAAAGTTTCATCCCCTGGTAATCTTTCCCTCCCCAAATCGACTGTGGCGCCGGGAATAACGTCAACGACTACAGGACGCGCTTTGCAACAATCCCTGCATTCTCCTGTGGCTTCCAAATCCTCCCCCTCCCGAGTTGCCCCTACATCTACATCCGATGATATATCTCCAGCTGTCGACACCGAGAAGCGCCAGTTACTGATCAACCCGAAACCCAGCTACACTGGGCCGACGGAAAAATGGGGGGACACGTCCAGAAGCCAGAGTTCAGTTTCGGGGTTGCCCACAACTTCATCCAGCAAACTTTTGTCGCACAGTTCACCCCAAGGAGGGATTGATGGTTTGCCTTCTGCTACGACTCTTGCCACAAAGGTTACCACACCACCTGAGGAGGATCCGCGCCCTCCGTCTCCTGAAAAACCTTATCAAGGTGTCGGTAAACTCATTGATCAGTGGCAAAGAAAATCTGAAGAAGCTTCCCGTGTTCCTATTCCACGACGGGGGTTTACCACGAAGCGAGCTGGTCTCGTTAGTGGAGGTGTCAATCGGGACAATTGAACATTGTGAAACAGTGTATTTATTTCCACATGAACTATCGTCCTCTTTCCGCTATTCCAAGTGAGATAGATCGAATCGACTCTGCTTAGGACCCAAGATTGATTTTAACCTGCAGGGGAAAGGTTTAGCTCACGCCTCCGAGGCATTCAAAGTCGCACCTCTCCAACACGACGTTCGATATTCTCGGCAAAAATATCCACGAAAGACCGGAACGTCTCCGAAGCTTCCGAAGCTTTACATTGCTTGCATTTTGAAGCCGATATCGCCGTTAGCACATCATTTACGAGCTTTTCGTCTTTGACGGCATTGCCGTGAGGCCATCTCTGCAGAGCGTATCCCGACTTCGTCATATACTCCGTCCACCATTTATGCACCGACATGAATTCCACTCGACCACTCGGGTACTTCCGAGACGGCTGGCCGTATCTGACTGCGGTGCATTCTAAATCTTCATCATTTTCGCCACCTTTGCACCCAAACAAGGGTGATGGACGGATCCACGTGTGATCGGTTGCCAGAGAGCATGCCACTTTCACGCACGCATCTCTATACAAGAGGAGGCGGCATAACTTGCCAGCGTGGATCTTTTCTAAAGCTGGCACGTATCCAAGTACCAAGGTTGGTAGAGCCAGGGTGTGCTTGGCCGCTAGCCGCGCTGCTTCGTGACACTCGTATTGACATGCAAGAGCATAAGCCCCCACAGGATCATCACGGAGAACAGATGTATTGGAGAGCTCCTTGAGTGCCACGCAGCGAAGGGTTTCCATATCGTATTTCATCGTTGCCTCAAGGACAGCCCCAAGCTCGCGGACGCTCAGGTTGTTGAACTTGGACTGTTTCCCGGTGCAGCTGGGTGGATGGCACAAAGCCAGGATGTGACCGAGTGTGCAGCTATCCTCTAGCAAGTCAATGACCGGAAGTTCATCGTTGCACAGATCGGCCTTGTTCGAAGTGTTTGGCTGTGGCAAGGTGAACATGTCGCTAAAAACTGGGGATGCCATGGACAATAATATCTTCCAAGAATGGAACGACTCTTTGTCCGATGAGCGTAGGATGACATCAGCAGCGTATCGGTTCAAGTCCTTTTGCATGATACGGTCGAGGTGTGGGTCGTGTCTCCTTGATGAGCGGAGATAAAGTCATCATCTTGGCCAAGGTCATATATACTTCGTGTGTAGATTTGCCACATGAACGAACAAACTCCTTTTACTGTACTTTTCACACGTCTCCAAAACATGTTCCATCTTTCATCAACTCCGCTTGCTTGACCACTTGCCAGATTTCATCGGAAAGGATACCGTTCGACTCGCACATGGCCAGCAATTCTGTTCCATGTCGACCAGTTGAGATTGAACGAGTTTTGGTGATTTCGGTATTTTCAGGTTCGGCAGCAGGGTGTTGAACTGTTTCCCGGTGCAGCTGGGTGGATGGGACAAGGCCACAATGTGACCGAGCGCACAGCTATCCCCTGGCAAGTCAATGACCGGAAGTTCATCGTTGCACGGATTGGCGCTGCGAGGAGTGCTCGCCTGTAGCAAGGTGAACATGTCGCCGAACACAGGGGATGCCATGGACAAAAATATCTTCCAAGAATGGAACGACTCTTTGTCCGATGAGCGTAGGATGACATCAGCAGCGTGTCGGTCGAAGTGTGGGTCGTGTCTCCTTGACGAGCGGAGGTGAGTTGTTTTAGGGGTCAATGAGCTCCAGTCAGACAGGAGACAAATGCTTTGTGTAATCGCCACTTTCGCGTGGCACTGAACGTCATACCATTGGGTAGTATCATGACGTTCAAAGTCCTTGGAGATGCGTGAACACTTAGTGTCGCATTACAAGACGGTGTAGTACTAGATCCAGCTCGGAGATACGATACACCATCTACAATATTAATGCAGGACTCATCCAGGCAACCTGTGCCAAACCGTTCGCCAGATACATCAAGAGAATACAACCGTCACGGTGACTTATCACTGTCATCCCCTACATCAATGACACTGGGATCGGAGTCTATTAGGCGGTGCGAGCCGCCAAACGTTTCCCGCGCAATGTCTTTACCTTTGCCAAGCTGCCATGATTGTCCATTAGCCCTGTTTCCCTGAACTAACTCGGTATCACCCCCAATACCGAGCTCGAGAGCAAAGGCATCCGCACGGGCCAAGTTTGACTCGTTTGGGTGAATAAATATGTTGTCTGGCTTTGACCTCGTGCGAGATCTCCCAATGGGATGACGTCTTCCAAACGAGGTCCCGAGAAGAGGTTCCTCCGCCCTGTAGAGGGTACCTTTCGATCAAGTCTCCGGTTGATTGATTTCGGGCACGTACTGTCTCTCCGAGTTCGGTTCTTCGTATTCGACATATTCGATGACGAACTGCCCTATGGACAGCGTGATCACCTGAATATTTAAGCGGTCGAGGTCAGACAACCAGGTTGCAGTGCTCTTCGATGGTGAGTTCAGCTTACAACGATAGCGATAGCTCTAGGAAGCACAGTCATGGTCGAGTCTCAAACGGCGTTGGAAGCACGCACCCTAGCTGATTTGACATCGCTATGAGCATATATAGTCTACACGCCATGAGTTGGCCTTGTGGCGCGGAAAGATGATGTTTCCAAGAACGGTGCTCACAATCTTAAGAAAGTGACGAATGCATACACTGAGCTTCTCCAAGCTGCAGTCGCAAGCCGCGAGTGCCCCACCTTACTCGGATGTACGTTCTTATTCAAGACGACAGTCAGAAACCTACAAGGAGAATGGTGAGCACAATGGTGAACACGCGTCGTGAAGGAAACGAGTGCATACCTCTCAAAAAGACAAATTATAGTTATAACGATGCTGCCTAGAATGAATGACCAGAGGGATTGCAAACGCAGAAAACGAAAGAGAATGTGTTCTCCGAGGAATTCGACGTGGAGGTAGCCTACCCATCCATCCATGACCTTATTCCGTCGTAGTACTGGTAGGACAAACGTAATCGCATAGTCACATCTTACGTCATACAATACTACTGTATCTAAGCTGTCGGTAGCGTAGTTGGCCAAATACTATCGCGGCTCCGTTGTACGTTATGCTCTGGAGTGGGTGCTACCGCTTCTCTGGCCTTTTGCTCCCTCCACTCGCATGAATCCTGATAATCACATGTGCTAAATACGTCAAGTATGCAACTGCCACAAATAATAAACCGAGAGAACTTACAAGCACCGATTTGTTTGGCCGACATCCACCCCCCTGGCGGGTCGAGTACCAAACCACCATTGGAGAACGTCAGCAAGATGTGCATCAAGTTCATCGTCGTTCATTTGAAACTCCTTCGTTCCAATAATGGGGGATATATCCGCAGTAGTTCCGTCCTGTACTTGCTCCTTGGACGCAATTACGACTGGGTTTGCTTCGTCAAACGGAGGGTCATCTAAGTTACACTTGTATCAATGTCGAGTTAACTTTTCCAGGAAGCGTTCCAACCGTGAGTTGCATCTACCTGTGGTAATTTATCTGCTGGTACCTGGGCAGGTGCGTTATGTGCACAGGTCAGTAATGACTGCTGAATTACCCAGGCTAGCATGGGGTCGGTTTGCCCAGAATCCAACGGAGAAATGAGGCCTTCCCACACGGCAGATGTACGACCGACGGATGAGGGTCCAGCTTGTTTGACGTTCTGTGCCACGTGATGAGCAACCTGGCCAGCCTCCTGATGTCCCAACTCGCTGAGACTCTCTTCGATGGCGCGAGCGAGGTCTAGTTCGTCTTGGAGTGCGAGAGCTTCGAGGGGGTCGTCTATGTCTACTGTCTCTGTAGCTTTCTGTTTCCCTTTCTCTCGTTGTTTTCCTGCATCTACTGACCGACGATAAACGATTTGCAGTTGTTGACTGACCCCTATGAGACCAGCACGATGCCGTTGAACCGTAGAGAACCACTCGGAAACCAGGTGGTTGAGATGTAGATCGCAATCCATAGGATCAACCTGCCGTTGTTCCCAGTGGATGTCTTTCAAAAACTGGGCCGAAAGGGGTTTTGTGGGATTGAGGTCTAGTCGGCTCCACAGAAGATCAAAGTCGAATGCCTCGGGTTCTAGCAGAGAAGAGAGCATGCGATGATACATCATAAGTTGGAGGCGTGGTGATAGGGCATCCTCGTCCAAAGGAATGTTTGAGGACCGGCGTGTCTTGTAATCAAGAATGCGCAACTCATACAGGTCTCCAGGGTTGGTCGGTTCGGGTTCATGGTCTGTATTCGTTGCGGTTGGCAATCGCAGAGCGGGGGAGGTCATTTGCTGGTGGGTCGGCAATGATAACAGTCGTTGTTTCTTTTTTGGTGGAGAGCTAGAAGGTGGGCTCGAAGGAGATGTCGGTGAGACTTGATCTTGATCTTCTTGGCTTAGGGGGACCCAGAGTACCTCGTCCTTGGACGTGAGTCAGGAGCAGAAAGTGATCAGAAATGGGAAAATGCGATACAATGACGCCTAGAACGACTTGGGCATGTGTGATTGTGAACACGGGCAGTTCCCTCTGTAGCATATTAAAATGATAGAAAGGCACGGGGGAAAGATAGTTACCGTAATACCATCAGTGACTAGTTGGTTGAAGCCATCTATAAGCTGCAGAATGCTAAGGAATGTCGATGAGGGAGGGAGTGTACAGAGTGCAAAGCGACTGACCGAAGACCGAAGCGGTCCTCCCCGGAGACGACACGGACGTCGAGTTTGTCGGGACGTAACTCGTCTTCCAAAGCTTTGTGGACAGACTCGACAGGAGGATGAGAGGTAGGGATTTGTTCGGATAGATCGAGCATACCTTGCCATGTTTGAGTATGCGGTCGTTTGCGTGAGCTACCTGTTGACGGACGCGTATTCGTTTTCCGCTCTTTGAAGTGAATGTGGAGGGACGTTGAGCCAAGGGTTTGTAGCGTTTTCCATAGAGGCCATACTCGTACTGAACTTCACACCTGGGGAGGGTGAGGTGCTGTAGGGAGAAGAGAGGAAGATGTTACCAAAGAGGGGCGACGAGGTCAGTGACGGCGAGGTTGTTTCTCCAGGAGCGAAACTTGTTGAATGGACTTTGTTCGACGGCTATTTGTATGGCTGGACCAGCCCGTGCACGGGCCAGGTCGGCATCGATGGCGGCGAGATCTTGGTCTGTGAATTCCGAAAAGTCGTACGCGTCGAACTCGTCGTGGTCGATGTCGTCAGACATGTCGAGTGCCGCGGAGAACGAAAAAAGAAGTCGTTCGACTTTACTCGCGCGCCTGTCACCGATCGTCATATCCCATGTCTTGCTTTGCCCCATGTCCGCCCCCCCATGTTTACGACGATCGCCCTCCTCTGTCTCCTTTTCGCCCTCCTTGCCGTTCTCCGCCGCCGCCCTCTTCCCGTAGAGTCGCCCCTCGACCTCCCCCTCTCCCCTCTCCCGCTCCCGCTCCCCCAGCCGCCGACTCGCCCACTCCCAACTCGCCACGTCTCATTCGGTTCGGACACTTTATATTCTCTCCCGATCTCCCCGCCCCGATCGACCCCGGTCCAGCGCCGATGGTCCTCCCCTTTCCACAGGCGCAAGTCCTCAACCCCTGATTCTCCGCAGCCATATATCGCCAAGAACCCCGTAGATCAATTCGGCCGCACCCTTCCCCCTTCTCCCCCGGCTTCTGATGTGCATTCTTCCCTGAGGCGATATTCCACTCCTCTACGCTTGTCTTTTACCAGCAAACGGAGCGTTTCCTGCACATCCGCCTTGATTCATCTTGATCAGGTCGACACCCGCGCTCCCCCACCACCCTCAACATCTGCAACTCGGCCATTCACTCCTACCAGATTCGTAAACCCGTTCAGCAAGCACTCTAGATCCAGAACCCTATCTCCACCGAGTAATAACCTCATTGTCTGTCCTTCTCTTTCGTTCAACCCTTGCATAGGTTCCAAGCCTCCTAACACCTTGCCATCAAATTCATCCGGCATGTCATCACCGCCCGCACGTTAGTCATTTCATACATTTTTCACTGTTCGTTATTCATGGCGTTCTCCGTCCAGGCCGTCAGGCACTAGTTAACAAGTTCAAATCCATCTTCAAGTCCATCCCACCAGAGCCTTCTCCCGTCATCCATTCTAAACCCATCTTCACCGCCATCAACACTAGACTCCGCCGAAAACCGGTAGCACGTACAGAGCCGTATGGTCCCCCATGGAATGTACCGATGCCAGTCCCCAACTTTCCTCTTTCTCAGCACTCTTTGCAGAAACCTGCCCAGACAATGTCGCCTTCTCCCCACTCAAGTCGGAAACGTTCTGTTCGCGAATGTTCTCGCTCCGTAAAAACGTCATTGTCACCCGGCCAAATATCCCCTCGCACATTTATCAACGAACTGGATGAAAAGCTTTCGTTACTCCAGCAGCAACGTATCCAAGACTTGATACCCACACCTCACGGATAAAGGTACCGATCATGTCATGCCCTTTCACTTAGATTATGGGATCCAGGAGAGAGCCTGCGTGTTCGTCATGATAACTTATACATTTGTACTCGACGCCAGAGCAAGCATATTTACAACGACCACTCGATGACCCCATGTATACCATTCCTAGCATAGATTTGTATTCCATCGCACAAAGTAAAGATTCCTCGTCAGCTAATAGCTGGTTAATCCGTCTTGTTCCAGAAGTGCTGTGATCGCATTGGAGACTAACAAGTCTTGCTCAGATCCCAGCATGAGTCCTTGTTCCATGCACTGCTGAAGCTGAGCCTCTAAAAGCCGTCTTCCAAACTACATCAGTCACCGAAGGCATTGTTACATAGTTCGACTCACCGCAACTGATTAACAAGTGTCCCGATGCGCGGCCATGCCCTCAACCTGACTGTAGTATCTCCGTTCCCGACAACCAATCCACCGCCAACATGGTTCACCGACACAGGACCTCCAAAGAGTAGAAGCGCATACATGGGTACCTGACGAGAAATGGGTCATGGCCAAGCGTATTCATGGCTTGATCCCCATACCTCGGTTGCACCCCTTACAAAGACCTTTGTCGTCTGCTGCATCTGGAAATAAGCCAAAAACGGCGATTTCCACGTAGATTCTCCAAATAAAACGGACGATGGGTGCAAGAAAACTCTGCCGTTCTTCAGGTCATACATCT
Organism: Xerocomellus amylosporus; assembly: GCA_038090735.1. Taxonomy (NCBI): domain Eukaryota; kingdom Fungi; phylum Basidiomycota; class Agaricomycetes; order Boletales; family Boletaceae; genus Xerocomellus; species Xerocomellus amylosporus. The sequence goes on along the minus strand of JBBPNE010000069.1, from coordinate 46,303 downwards.
TGTACTCCTTGGCTGTATTCTCGCGCTGCACAGTGCCGGCCTGGACCTTGTCGAATTTGATTGCTGACGCGGGCAAGTGTACTCGTGCAACACGTGGCCAGAGACCTCCAAGTATGACGGCCTTGATGAGATTCGTGTTTGTACTATTGACATTGAGGTTCGGGGAGTTTGGCGTGGACGAGATGGCCGTTAATCCCATGTTCAAAAGCGAGGAGAAGAAATCTTGACGGAGCGAAGTTATCTCGTGAATGGCGCTCGTCGAGATGAAATTCTGTAAGAATCCTAGTTCTTTTCTTCTCGGTACCCACTAACAAGGTAACACTCGCCTCTTCGCAGAAGCTCCTTAATGTTCCCCGAGACTCATTCTCGGAGCGGAGTCGTATGTACTCATTGTAGGCATGAACGTCAGTAAGAAGATCACTGTTGTGCTGATCAAAACGAAGCCTCGCTCTGAGAATTAAAGTATAAGCAGAAGTACAAGTCCAGACATGGACGGTTGTCATACTGGGTGGCCGCTTCGCGCTTTTCCAAAGGGCTAACGAACAAGGGTTTCGAGGATAAACTTGCAACTATTGTGAGAACAGGGTCCAGACACCTGAGAATCAACCCAAGCACCAGCATCTGGATGTGTCAAGGATCAGTATGTGCACAGCCGTGAGGCCCGGAAACAACCTTGCCCAGCCTTAGATCTAAGGGAAGCATAGCCTAGAAGAAGATGAGAGAGCCATTGATTGACTACATGCCACGGACTTGCCATATGTCGCCCAAGGGCAGTGAGTTTACTCTCCTTATCTACAGCTCCTAGCTCTTGCAGGGTTGTCCATGCCTTGTCCATCGCCGATACGTCGGGGGGATCTATTGCCTTCTTTAAAAAGTGCTGTGAAATTCGGCACCAGTCAAGTTTTCGTACACACTGACGGACGCAAGAACCTTACCTGGACATCCTCATTTTCTCGCATGACTTTGACGATCAACGAAATACTTTCCAAAGGGATACGAAGAATCTCGGGCACGGGGAAAGGATGCATGTTTTCCTCCTGCTTCCGCGTGTATAGTTTGTAGCATATGCCAGGCTTTGTACGGCCAGCTCTCCCTCTACGCTGTCTGGCGGCTGCACGGGTTACCCATTGCTCCGTCAGAATAGAAAGCCCAGTGTCCGAGTTATAATTCGTTTCCTTGACTTTTCCCCCGTCAATGACATAGATCACATCATCAATAGTGATGGACGTCTGTCGGGTCCAATAAGCGGCGCGGACGACTGGGAACTCTGGCAAATACTTGCCTCTGCGACGTTGGTGGCGGCAATGATTTTCCATTTCGTCGACGCTTTGAAGACTGCACGTTGCTCTTCACTAGTAAGATTAGCGTGGAGAGGATAAATATCTACGTCATCCTCAATGACCGCACTAGAAATAGCGGCGATACATTGACGTATTTCTTCAACACCTGGCACGAAAATGAGGATACCAGCTGGAATATCTGGAGAGGAAGTGATATGTTTGACGAGCATGGAAATTAACTAGCAGGACTGGAATCAGATATAGTATATACAGAAACAGCTTGCGCACCTGGTAGTCAATGCGGTCTGCAGCTACGACGTTCCGAATGGAGGATATGCCCCGTTCGCTGAGGCCCTGAGATCTAAGTCTATCTTCGTATTCTTTGTCATTCTGTCCTTTCGAACCACGTTTGGATCCGGGGGGAACATAGTGTAACAGGTCAATGAAGTCTTCGAGATATCTAATAGGGCTTAGCTTGACGTGGACAGCGAACTTCCAATGTACTCACCTGTCCTCGACAGGGTGTGCGAAGCCCGGAATAGTAAGCAAAGGGGCATCGTCAAAATACTTTACGAATGTCTCATGGTTGATGGTAGCAGACATCAGAACTACTTTGAGGGTGTCGTGCCTCAAGAGAAGCTCTCGTAGCTCCAGCAGAAGGAAGTCGCCATCAACAGAGCGCTCATGCACCTGTCGAGTATTATGTGAAACCTTCCATGATTTATCCTTCTCGGTGGACTTACCTCATCCACAACGACATGTGTTATGTTCTCCAGCTTATCCCCAGAGCCAAGCCGCCTGAGCATAACTCCGGTAGTGCAGAACAACAACTTGGTCCGTTTGTCTTGTTTAGCCTCACCTCGGATGGCGTAGCCAACGGACCCATCATCTGCACGCTCTCCAGATACACGTGCTGCTACAGATATGGCAGAGATTCTCCGTGGTTGCGTAACAATGATAGAAGCCTTCGAGCCATGGCCACTCTGGATAAGAGAGTCCAATATGAATTGAGGGACTGTTGGCAATTGGAGTGTGAATAATATTATCCTGAGGGACGTATGACGCACGTTGGGTAGTCTTCCCGCATCCTGAGATGTGCTGTAAGCAATAACCACTGACAGGGAATCGATGGCCACTTCACCAGTCTCCCCCACGACAACAACAGTTCTATGCTTCTCCAGAATACTCAAGAACCGATCCTTGGCGGAAAAGGCTGGGAGACGCTGGCGAGAAGCAAGCATCTCCGCATAAATCCTTGTTCCACAGACATTCTCGAAGTCTTGTTTGACCTGTTCATCTAATCGGTCATCGTGCGTGTATCTGGACTTTCCACGCATAGTTCTTCTGCTTCCTTTGTCGACAGGTCCATCGAATGGTACATCTGGCGCTTGTGGCACGGCCCGAGGTGTGATGAGATGCCCAACTATTGTCGACATCTCAGGTGGGCCGTTCGTTTCGATCAGGGCCCAATGGTCTTCAAGGACTCGCATGGCTGCGATCAAGAAACCTTCACCAGGCTCGATGAAGTCCTCTCGTTCAACTGCACAGAGGAGCTGCGCAAGCAGATGCAATCGGATGTATGGCGGCACCGAGGGTGACCCTACATACACAGCTGGCAGGGGCCTGTCGTCGCAGGTGTTAGGTGGCAAGACAACATGGAGTTCCACGGGGCCACTGAAGAGCGGCATAACGATGTGACATGGGTCAACGAAATGGGCACCAAGTGCTTCTACCTCATCAGTCTGGTCTCTTATTGCGTGGCAAGACAACTCCACGATCGTACTCGCTTTGAACAGCTCGCCCGCATCCTTTCCTATGAGTCTGCGAGAGAGCGCGGAGATGAGTAGCACCAAATCTTCGGCCAGACTTGGGTCGGCTGTGTATTCCTTGACAACATGAGCGGGGAAGCCCGCTTCCTTGATCGCGAGGTCTTCAATCCATCGCTTCTTGAGGCTATCGGCTCCGGAATGTCCGGAGACAACGAATGGATTGGATGAATTGTTTGAAGCAAAGAAACGTCGCGGGAGGTCGGTTTCAGCGATGTGTAAGAGAAGGTATTCAATGCAGGCTTCTAGAGGAACCAAAGAGCTCAGCAGATGTGAGCCCAGAGGGGTATGTGCTGAGAGGTAGGATATAGCATTTTGAATCTGAATCGGCTGGAAGCCCAACCGCCCGAGCTGCTGAGTCACTGTAGGAACATCGTCCTCCACCAGTACCAAAGGTGTTGTCTCATGTGGCGGGTAAAATACACTGGCCTGCAAAATAATGAGATGAAAACGCGCGAATTAAAAATGAGAAATTTCTCCCCTTCTTCACAGTATCTTCTACGAGACCGCGTAGGGTGCTCGACATTCTCACTTCTGGCGCTTTAGTGAATTCGGGAGCAATCGAAGATTTGTGTGTGTCGCCCTGAAGAGCAGTAACTTTCTCTTCTTTCTTTTGAGCGGCTTTTGTCTGTCTGTCTTCCACTTCCTTCCGCGCAGCGAATGGATCGGCGTCATACATCCATTTTTGGTGCTCTGGCGCAGCTTTGTGTTGGGCAACCAGTTCGGACCAATACTCTCGAGGCCCAGGAGGCAGAACTCGATTGAGCTGTATTCCATTGCAAAACTGATTCGGTACAAAAGGTTCAATCCGATACACGCCGATGAAGTAGAATGCAAATGGAGGTCACGAACACGATACAGTGCAAAAGTTGCACCCCAATGGCGCGCCTCCAGGGCTGTAGGTCGCGTATAGGGCGGATGTGGCTCAAATCGAACGGTTTCCTTCTGTGATGTTCTTTTATTGATTCTGCTCAACGATACGACAAAGGTCCAGCCTTCATCGTGCTTTCGCTGGTGGTCTGGTAAGACGAGTTGGGTTCCAGAAGAGAGCAGGATGCTTTACGGTATCGACGATCGGTTTCTCCCAACCATTTTTCTGGCATCTAAACGAGTGATCGAGCACCGATAGAAATATGGTGAGCTGCAAAGTGTTTTGGAAGCCTCGACGTGCAGCTCGACCCACGATGCGTGCAGGAGTGTTAAATGCTCATATAGGTGCAAAAACCGATGCATTGTGGGGGGCTACACAAAGAAGACAGACGGACCTTTCACCGAGCAGGCTTAGGGGGTACTTTGATCCTGGGGGGAAGAGCGGTTTATCCTCCGACGATGTTGCATCGGATACTGTTGACTTGACGGAAATCTTTGACGAGTTTCCGGCATTTCCTGATTTCACGATGCCCTTCCCAGAGCGTGGAGCCATCAAGAAGGTACTGGAGTCAAGTCACCGTCATTTTTCTAGTGACCAACGAGTCGAACACCGAGTCAGGCCCTTCATTACGTCAGCAACGCATCCTTGTCTGCAAACCACAAACCAGGATGGCAGACGACTTGTACAACCTCGAGCTCCTTTCCTTGATCGCCAGAATAACGCAGGAGATCTACAACTACATCGCAGTCAATGACAAAGTACTCGCAGAATACGTCGTCAGTCTTCACGAGCAGTCGTGTTCTGCCAACGACTTCAAGGTCCAGCTGAACGGTGCTCTTCCGGACTCTGCCATCGAAAATATCGACCGCCTCATTCTCAGCCTACACCCAAAGCATAAAAAGAAGTCAAAAGAACTTGCAAACATTCTTGCCGGTTCTGATGTCGATGCCTACGGTCAAATCGAGACAGACAAACAGAAGCGTCTCTTCCCTGGTCTTTCCTTGCCAGACCAGGAAGTAAACAAGGATGTACTGATGCAGGAAGTGGATGATATGATGGCGCAATTCGAAGGTGCTGCAAAGAAGAACGCGCAGGTTGAGAGGACGGAGGAAAGCCTGGCCTTGCCCCAACGGAGGGATCGGTCCCGGTCCCGGTCCCCACCCCGCAGACGAAGTCGCAGCCCAGATAGAGGTCGCTCGCACGATACAAAGAGGGATTACAGACACGGGGGGAGGGATCGTGTGCCATTTGATGAACGTCCGGTCTTATTCAAGATTTACAGCGGCCGAATCTCAGGCTTGAAAGATTTCGGGGCGTTCGTGCAGGTTGAGGGTGTTTCTGGGCGTGTGGAGGGTAAGCACTCCTTGTGGAATGTTTTTTTTTGTTCTCACTTTGTAATAGGCATGGTGCACGTCTCAAACATCCAGCAAGGTGCCCGTGCGAATTCTGCTTCGGATTTACTCAGCAGAGGGCAACAGGTCAAAGTCAAGGTTATGAGTGTCGCGGGGAATCGAATAGGTCTTTCCATGAAAGATGTCGACCAAGTCACCGGCCGTGATCTCACACCACATCTCCGCATCAAATCCGAGGCGGAGATGGAGGAGGAACGAGAACGCGCTGCACGAGCCTCGTCTGGAGCAAACGCTGTACCTTTGCGTTCTCGGGACGAACATCCTGTGCGGTCCGCCAAAAGGCTCACGTCACCTGAACGTTGGGAAATCAAGCAACTCATATCCTCCGGTGTCATAGATGCTTCAGAGTATCCTGATCTGGACGAGGATTTCAGTAATCCAGTGGCGCGTGCGGAGGTGGAAGAAGAACTAGACGTTGAAATTCGAGAAGAAGAACCAGCGTTCTTAGCTGGACAGACGAAGCGCACCCTTGACCTAAGTCCGGTTAAGATCATCAAAGCACCGGATGGCTCTTTAAACAGGGCAGCTATTGGCGGCGCAGCATTGGCAAAGGAGCGACGAGAGCTCCGTCAGCAGGAAGTCAATGAGCGCGCGGACTCTGAGGCTCGCGACTTTAGTGCCCCATGGCTCGATCCTATGGCAAAGGAATCCGAGAGAGTCTTTGCACAAGATCTTAGAGGCAATCTCAGGGACCAGAAAGCGGGAGAAGTTCCAAAGTGGAGGGAGTCGGCGTTTAACAAGGCAACGACATATGGTGAAATCACGTCACTTAGCATCCAAGATCAACGAAAGAGCTTGCCTATTTATAAGCTCAGGGATCCGTTGCTTCAAGCCATTGGTGATGTAATATCATTTCTCCGGCAACTGAAGAAAACACTGATTCCTATTGCAGCATCAAGTTCTCATCGTCGTTGGAGATACTGGGTCTGGGAAAACGACTCAAATGGTCCAATACCTTGCTGAATCCGGGTACGCTGATAAAGGTCGCATTGGCTGTACACAACCTCGCCGTGTCGCTGCAATGTCTGTAGCGAAACGTGTCGCAGAAGAAGTTGGTTGTCGTCTCGGTCAAGAGGTCGGATACACCATCCGTTTTGAGGATTGCACTAGTCCAGAAACGAAAATCAAATACATGACGGATGGCATGCTGCAGCGAGAGTCTGTCATCGACCCTCTTTGTAGTCAGTACTCCGTGATTATGTTGGACGAAGCCCATGAACGTACTATCGCTACGGATGTCTTATTCGGTCTCCTGAAGAGTGAGTAGCCACCCTGGACTTGCATTTTCTTTTTCGTGCTAACCTGCATCACAGAAGCTGTCAAGAAGCGACCGGATCTCAAGCTGATCGTTACCTCCGCGACATTGGACGCCGAAAAGTTCTCCAAATACTTTTTTGGTTGCCCGATCTTCACTATTCCAGGCCGCACATATCCTGTCGAAATCTTGTATACAAAGGAGCCAGAGACTGATTATCTTGACGCGTCTCTCATCACTGTCATGCAAATTCATCTCTCCGAACCACCAGGTGATATCCTCCTCTTCCTGACCGGACAGGAGGAAATTGACACAGCTTGCGAAATACTATTCGAGCGGATGAAAGCACTTGGACCAAAGGTTCCTGATCTCATCATACTTCCCATCTACTCTGCTCTGCCTTCCGAAGTCCAGTCTCGCGTGTTCGAGCCCACTCCACCCGGCGCTCGCAAGGTCGTGATCGCGACCAATGTTGCCGAGACGTCTCTGACGATACCCGGTATCTATTATGTTATCGATCCTGGTTTCTCAAAACAGAATGCCTACGATCCTCGGTTGGGTATGGATTCACTGGTGGTCATGCCCATTTCACAAGCTCAAGCGCGCCAACGCGCTGGACGCGCCGGGCGTACTGGTCCCGGAAAATGCTATCGGCTTTACACCGAAGCAGCATACCGTAATGAAATGCTACCCTCTTCGATTCCCGACATCCAACGAACGAATCTTGCACACACCATACTGCTTCTTAAGGCGATGGGTATTAACGATCTGCTTAGCTTTGACTTCATGGACCCCCCACCTGCGCAAACAATGCTTACCGCCCTAGAGGCGCTGTATGCTCTCTCGGCGCTCGATGATGAAGGATTATTGACTCGCCTAGGACGCAAGATGGCAGACTTCCCTATGGAGCCACCCCTGGCAAAAATGGTCATTGCCTCTGTGGAGCTTGGGTGTTCCGAAGAGATCCTTTCCATCGTCGCTATGCTCTCCGTTCAGACGGTCTTCTACAGACCAAAAGAGAAACAAGCTCAGGCGGATTCCAAGAAAGCTAAATTTCATCAGCCGGAGGGTGATCATCTAACATTGCTCACGGTATACAACGGATGGAAAGCAGCAAATTTCTCGAATCCGTGGTGCTATGAGAACTTCATCCAAGCAAGGAGTATGAGACGAGCGCAGGATATTCGCAAGCAACTTGTCGGAATTATGGATAGGTGGGACCGTCAGTTAAGCTCGACCGCGCTCTGGGCTAACTACGAAGTAGGTACAAACATGACATCTTATCGTCCGGGAGGGATTACAATCGCGTTCGCAAGGCCATTTGTTCCGGCTTCTTCAGGAATGCTGCAAAGAAAGATCCACAAGAGGGGTACAAAACTCTCGTTGAGGGCACTCCAGTTTACATTCATCCTTCCTCGGCACTTTTCAATCGCAACCCCGAGTGGCTAATCTACAACGAATTGGTGCTTACGACTCGCGAGTATTGTCACAATGTGACTACCATTGAACCCAAGTGGCTCGTCGAGGTTGCACCTCAGTTTTTTAGGGTAGCTGATGCCAACAAAATCAGTAAACGCAAGAGGCAAGAGAAGATCGAACCATTGTATAACAAATACGAAAAGCCAGACGAATGGCGGTTGTCGAAAGTCAAACGCAGCGCTCGCTCAGTAAGTTCCCTGTCCCCTTCGTATTGGATGTTTACTGACTACTATCAGAGCCAAACATTCGGCTAATTGCTTTCTGCGATTTCTTGCAACGTGGTGGTCGAGGAGCGTCTGTACTAATAGGTCATTGCTTGCATAATATACTGGTACTGCAAGTGTCTCAGAATTTCGTCTCGTTATGCTCTCAAGCATCTTGGCATCCGTGCAACGGTCGTGCTTCCATTGATTAAGGCCAAGACTCGTCACTCGCGTCGGTGTCCAAAAGCACCATCTGGCCAAAATTAATACAATTGCAACGATGGAGACAACCCGGTCCGGCTCACCGTGGTTGATCATCCTACAAATCTCATCGAATCAGCGTCAACATAATACTTTGCGACCTCTCCTACCCCGGCAACGGGTGCGGCCGGGTCTGGGACAAGCATGAATGTCTGAAAGAACACTCTTGGCTGTCCATCTACCGATCGGCCTGGGGCGGTGATATGATGTTCTGAGTTCTTCCCGTGAGTAACATTTCCTGCCACAGTCACCAGCAAGGAAGGAGGGCGCGAGCCTGGGCACAGTTCAGATAGTAGACGAAGTGAAAACAACGACGGGCTAGCCTGGAATGGGATGACAATCGTAGGACTGAACTTCATGTTTCGAGCTAGGCATGTTTTGGATGAGTTTCTTGACACCATCTACACCTTGGCACGGGTTGCCGTTCCATGTCAATGTCGATGTAGCACGGTAGAACTTTGGCAAGTCGTCTGCTCGGGTGGGCGAGTCGTAGGTAGAGTAGTACAGACGGGTGAACTGATCGGCGGCCCTCGTCGATATATCTATACTGAACGAAGTGTTAGCAGAGGTTCCGACGGACTAGCCTGAACTTACTCGTCGCGAGTGAACGCGGTGGACATTGTCAGAGGTGGTCCCGTGCAGTATGAGTCTCGGTCCGAGATGCGGCACTGTACCTATACTTGTACGCTCGGTTTGAATATTAAATTATATTAAATATATTAAATCGGGGGAGGGAGCCTGAGAGAAACACTGGCAACAGAAACACATCCTCGATCCCACAGAATCTCATTTTCTTTGCCAGCAGCACATCAAACATCCTGGCTCGTATGCTACCTCAGACTCAGGTGTTTTTGGTTATAAAAAATATAGTTTTTGCAAAACAATTACTCGAAATACATTTTGTCAACATAAGGTGCTCAGAATCGACTTCAATCAAGTTCTACATGTCTTACTCAGTGCAGTGTGCCACCTCCGTCTAAGAGCACACACTGCACATAGTGCCTGGTGACTAGACTGGAGGTTTTTGCCATAAAACCGGAGCACCGAGGTTTCGACTTCTGGCATATTTTTTGAGGGAATGGTAAGGCTGCAGGTCCTGTAAAATCTCATAAGACACGAAAATAAGTAGATTATCGTACCTATATCGTGAAAAGTGCGCGCTGCCGCGCGCGAACTCGATGTGGACCGAATCTGGGTCGTCTGCCAATGGAATGCATTAGTGTCGTTTTTTGTCCCATATACCGGTCCCTGGAACTCGAAATTTTGTCAGTAGACAGACCATACCTGCATGTAGGCAGTCAGCTCGTTTAGCATTGATTCGTGCAGTGGTTGTGGCAGAATTATTAAATGAAGCAGTGGTGAAGGAGGCTCGGACCGCTCGAACCGCTACGTTAGGTTTCAAACTCCGCTAGGTCCTAACTAGCGTACAAGTATAGTCGTTCCACCCGAGATGCCACTTCATTTAAGGCCGCACGGTGGAGCTTGGATCCAGCCACCATCACATGGAAGAAATCCGCGTTGCTAGTCTCAATTGCTGGTCTGTACCAGCTCTCGACCTCTTTGTCTTCTAACTGATTGTTCCCAGGGGCTTGAAGTATGTTTCTAAAGATCGCCATGAACGCATAGCGGCAATTGCTACCGCGTTCTCAAGGTCTGACTACGATATCATCGCCCTCCAGGAAATTTGGGTACAGGCAGATTACAACCAAATCCGCGACAAAGTCCGCCACAAATTGCCTTATACCAAACTCTTCTATAGGTATGTTCTTGAGAGTCCCGCCCGCTCCGTTTGGCCTTCACACCTGAGACACCTTTCCGTCAAGCGGTGCACTCGGTGCTGGTTTGGCTGTCTTCACAAAATGGCCAGTCATCGCCACTACTATCACACCATACTCTCTCAATGGGGAACCGATGGATGTCACCGGTGGGGATTGGTATGTTGGCAAGGCTGCTGGGAGTGTCACCATACTCCATCCCACCCTTGGGAAAGTGCAAGTATTTGTCACTCACGTGAGTCCACACAATCCGTCTCCACGCCAAAACGTTTATCGTGTGTTGCTAGTTCCACGCCAAAGGCGGTGACGATGGCCCGGAATATAACCGAGCCCACCGTTTAGTCAATGCCTGGGAGTTTGCAAAGGTCACTAGGCAAGCTGCGGAACTCGGGCGTTATGTTATAGCTGTAAGATACTACTTTATCCCAATAATTTTTTGCTTAGTTATTTCTAGATTGGGGATTTCAATAGCATCCCGAGCAGCCTTGCCATGAACATGATCCGCAGCCATGCCGGATTAAGTGACTCGTGGTCAGTTTCACACTCACACATCCCTCCACCAACGGGGATGATCTCTCCTCTCGATGGTGTAGAAAAATACGGCGTGACGGCTGACTCTCCGTTAAATTCTTATCGTGACTCTGGGCCCTCCGGGAGCGCAGTAGTGCGCATGTTCCAAGGCAAGCGCCTTGACTACATTCTTTTCCGTCAGCCCAGTCGTATCTCGGACAACCCCGACGCCTTTGGATTAACATGCAGTAATTCCAAGGTCATTTTCACCGACCCCATCCCAGGGAACATCTGCTCTTATTCTGACCACTTTGGAGTGGAGGCAACGCTCATCATCATCGCGCCAAAAGCTCAAGAAGACGTCGCAACTGGAAACACAGCCTCCAAGGATACCGAGGCGCCTTGGGCTGATACCCCATCTGAAATGCCCTCGGGGGCGATTTCCGAGGTTCTCGGTGCCCTCCAAGCTTCATACCGCATCTCTCAGGATCGCTCTCGTCGCGAGCTCACTGTTTTCTCGCTTGGTATCCTGTTGCTGTCGAGCCTCGTCATTGGCTCTGCTTGGGTTCCATTGCCGTGGGTTAACTCCATCTTCGTATTGTTCACCATCTTCATCGCATGGTTGACCACGACCATGCTGTACGAGGGGTTCATCTTTGGAAACTGGGAGCGTAGGGCATTGCAGAATGTCGTCGAAGAATTAGAAATTCACAAGAGCGTGCTATCGTTGGATCATTCGTAAGCGGGATCGAGCGATAAATATCGTTGGACTATATACCAAGTTATGTACAATAGAGGACATTGTATCCATGTAAGCTATGCAGATGTCCGCTATGATGCCACTTGTGCTTGCTTGATGCTACAACCTTTTGACGATAAGGACCATTGTTCGACAAACGAAGCGATGCTTGTGTGACTACTTGTCTTGCGCATTCTCGGAGACGAAGGTCGTGTCACCGAGTAATTGGGTTTAGAACCACCAGTGTGGGTTCCCTCAGACATCTTGGTTAAAGGCGTATCCGGTGCGAGGACAGAGAGCGCCGATTTGATGCGGCGAAGTCCCGAAGGCGAATGAATAGACACTGCCACTGAACTAGCAACCTTGGGCTCTGTAGCTGTGTCACTAGTATCGGAGGCCACATTTGGAAGAGAGGTCGGTCCCCAGCTCGGAAGACTCTGATCATTGGGTGGGTTGTCGTGCGTCATTTGTACCTCCATATCATGTCTGCCCGAAGAGGTCTCGACACCATCCCCACGAACAACGCGTACGTTGTCGTTATCTATGTCATTGTCGAGCCGTGCTTCACAGATATTATCGAGAATCTTTGGCGTGGGGGCTTGTAGTTCCGGGAGCTGGTAACAAACAAACTCGCGACACGAGATAAAGGCTTCGTTGGTGGAGCTTAGAAATGGGAATGCCTGGAAGACGTGGACCTGAGAGGTAGATAAGAATGGGGTGCGCGAAGACCTTGAAAACATACTGCGTCCTCATACATCTCGTGTTGGACATGAACGCCCGCAAGCGATGCCTTGTGCGATACAAGCATAATTTCGTCCCGCAAAACTTCTGCCTCTCCGCACTGGATGAGCAATGGAGGGAGGCCATCAAATTTACCGAATAATGGACTGGCGTATGGATGGGTCAAGTACTCCTCAAGCCCGTCACCAAGGTACATCACAACGGGATGCAGGTGTGCGGTGGGTCCTGGGGCTGGGACTATATCGTATGCAGCATTGGTGTCCCAGGACGGGCAACTGAGGGTAAGATCTATCACAGTGTTAATAACTAGCATAGGAAATATTAGATCAGCTACTTACCCACCCAAGGTGAAAAGAGGATTCCACCTCCAGGCAGTGGATAATCGTTGTCTCGGAGATAGAGCAGCAATGCTAGACATAGGCCACCTCCTGCGCTATCACCCGCCAATACAACATTTTCTGAGGGAACGTGAAGATCTTCCGTGAGGCGTAGATACGCGCTGACTACGTCAAGCAAAGGGGCCGGAAAACAGGTCTCTGGCGCAAGGCGATAGTCGATCGCTGGCAGAAATTAGTCAAACACTAAGTCTGTACGAGATCACGAACCAAATACGCGAGTCTCAGTGTATTTCGACATCGGTATCGTTATTATTCTCTGGGAAGCGGCACTCGAAGTGTAATAAGCACCTGGAGTAATACGATCAACTCATCTTTCCGAGGGTATAGAAACCACTCACCGCCATGAACATAAAGAATGACCCTCGAATGTCTCTTTCGAAAAGGAGATGGACCTCCGTTCAAAGAATCCTCCAAGACAGTATTTTTGTGTCCTGAGTGATGGGATGATCTGTAGTTCGACTGCAAGGTTTGCCATAGCTTCTTCCCAACAACCCATTCACCCGAAAGTTCCCGCGTTCCAGTTTCTTTTGCATCCAGAGCCGCCAAGATTCCGCGAAGATTCCGCTTACGGACACAGAATGTGACGGGAGTGACCAGGGCATCTGCAGGGAGAGGGACCAAACCTGCAAGTCCCATTACCATCCGAACCATCGTCTTGACAGTCTTCAGTCCTAATAAGTACGTACAATTCTTCAAGTCACTCACGATGTCAGCTAATGACGAGTGTCTAGAAACGTCTCTCATCATACTGTTGATCACTGTCATCTCGATACCCCATGTTCTTCTGCGCGGACCCCAAATATGGTGAACGAGAATGTCACGAGCAAGGGACGATGCTGTGGAGTACTCAGAGATTTGGAAGGGCGGGGGAACACATGCAAACCTTTGTTGACAGCAAAGATAGGATACCTCCATGCATTCCAAAGATTGAAGGAGTCCTGTTGTTGTGATTTGAGGGATCGGTCTACCCGGGCAGAAGGAGGGAAGACACCCGGGCTATCGAAATCACGCAAGAGATTAGTTACTGGTTTTCGTTGAGATGATGCGATAGGGGAAGTGGAGTTGATGGCTTCGCAGAAAAGCTGAGGAAAGTCTCGCGGCATGCTAACAGTATGTAAGACTTTTTAGGCTGAGAAGATGTCGAGAACAAAATCAGGTAGATGTTGGCGGGTCCCACAGGACATGAAGCGATGAGGGGAGCTCCGAGGATTGTCAGCGACACAACGGATGAAAACACCCTGCCTTTTTGGGATATGTTTTTATAAAGTGAAACCACACGAACAAAGCTCGCACGCGGCTCATTTTCTTATAGTCCCCCAAAGTCAGACCTAATATTTCGAGATCAGAAGATAGTCTTTCTGGCTCATTCTATCGTCCGCGCTGTGTCTTCGCACTCACTTCGTCGCCCATCCATAAAATCGACCGATGGATTGCTTTTCGAACTACATCCAACCTAGTAATCATCTCCTCGGCTGACTACTTCTTTCACTGTCGGTCGTAATAATATCGTATGTTCCTGTTTAACGAAGTCAGCTCATTCGTAAACACAAAATCAAAGTTGTCCCCACAAATTGCGCGGTCATCGCACCCTTAACATCACACAAAGGAGGATAGTCTTGTACTATTCCCTGTTGGACTAGATGGTTCAGCTGTCGAGCATCGTATTATTAATACATCTTCCGGGGAGTTGTGAGCGGACGAACCGCCAGTAGATATTTATTTTCACCAGCCCGATCGAGATACCTGCGGCAGAATGGAAGTGTACCGAAATTGCTGGTGATGGATTTAAGTAATGATTTCGCCGACGTCAAACTTCGTATGATGATTGAGTAGTGCGCAGTCAATCAGGGTCTGATCCTACCGGAGTGGCACTCGAGGCGCATCCACGATCTTTGCATAGTGCGAACAGTCGCCCTATAAAATTGACGTCAAATCACCGAACCCAGAAAGAACGCGGTACGAACGTTTTCTACGGCACGACCCCGACCCGTTGAGCCAAAAGTCTCGATAGCAAAGTATTCACCCTCTTCCATCTTGGTTTGATCCTCATTGTTCACGAGCATCACCGACTTTCCACCATGTATTTGGTATAGATTGATGGAATGGCCGCTAAGATTCTCGATGGGTTTGACTACGTACGAAAGATGGTTGGTTAAAACTTGAGCAAATACTAGGTGAACACATACCAGGCAACACTTTACCATCAACCTCGACTTCATACGACTCCATAGTTTCCTGTATATATCCTGCAAGTTCTCCGAGGCGCACGTCTATGCCAGCCTCCTAAAACCAATCATCTTAGCGCGTATTTGATAAAGCGAGCGCTCCTTACTTTGACACCAGTATTGGTCGCAGCCTGGACAGCTTCGACCAGTTTATCGTACGTCGGCTCAAAAGTGAGGGTGAACGCAGAGTCAACGATGCGGCCTTTAACATGAACTCCGAAATCCACCTTGAGAACGTCACCGTGTTGTAGAACTTGTCTCCGATGAGTTCCGGAAATAACCAAACGGCGTACGACACACTTGTGGTATCCCCAGCATTTGGGGTGTAATGAGCGGCGCAGTTGTTTAGGCTAAGCCCCGTCGGAAAACCAACCCCAGCATCCAGACCGTTCTCTTCAACAAGCGAGCGCGTCCCATCTTCGATATACTCTGCAATCTCCGTCATGCTCAATCCTGGGCGGATAAACTTTCGAGCACTTTGTCGAACTTGACGGTGAACTTCGGCAGCACGACGAATGTTTTGATAGGTGATCTCCGGGTCTTCCATAACTATTTTCTCGTTGTATCGTTTTTCCTCCGACGTAATTCTCCATGCGTTGCTGCGTATTTGTTTCAATAGATTGGACCACGATGCAGGATCCAAAAGATAACTAACTCGTCTTTGTATGGCTGTATCTCGCCTTCGGGATATATGCCATTTGTGAAAATCTTGGACAGCCCAACGCGAGGGGGGTCTGTTTGTTGAAGCTTCTTCTTCTTAGGCTTTTTCTTCTTTTTCTTCTTCTTCTGCCCTTCGTGCAGTTAAGAAAGTTGACACGGGGTTGGTTTCAGCATGCTCACCTCCAGCACCAGGCTCATCTGCGACATGTTCCTCTTCACTATCTGCTTCGGGATCATGATCGTTTTGAATCGGATCTGTCTCCTCGTCCAGCTTGAGAACAACTTGGTGATCGGAGATCATGCTTCTACAGGAATTATAGATGATGGTTCTGCCTCGTTGGAAAGTAAATTAGCTGGTCTGAGCAGTAGTTCACCGGCGCACTTGGTTACAACGACAGATGGCTTATCGAGCAGGTAGTAAGCGCTCAGCCACCCGCCCACGTGCTACTTACTAGCCGGGTAGTTGAACCAGCATCTTCTCTTCACACTTGAAAACATAACACACTCGACTATAATACAGTGGTGTTGTCATTGGTGTCACTGGTGCTAGTGTATCATGCATCATGCTCCAAAGCCGTACAACGTTCGCCCTGAACGCTTCAAAGCATAAACTACATCCAAAGCGGTTACCGTTTTGCTGAATACACAGTCAGCGGGGTGAGTTACTGCCAATAGATTAACACAAACCGTTTGGCATGTTCTGTGTATGTGACAGAATCACGGATCACATTCTCGAGGAAGATTTTGAGAACACCACGAGTCTCTTCGTAGATAAGACCAGAGATACGTTTTACACCACCACGACGTGCTAGACGACGAATGGCCTGCAAGGATGATTAGACACCTGGTCGTCCACTGAAAAAGGTAACAGACTGGTTTGGTGATACCCTGGATGTTATCCCGGAGAATTTTGCGGTGACGCTTAGCACCCCCCTTGCCCAGTCCCTGGAAACCGAATCAAGTGAGCCACTGTCATCACGGTCACACTTACAACACTAACCTTGCCACCTTTGCCACGTCCCGACATGATATAATAGGATTGTAGGTGCTCTTACGAGCGGCGGTCGAGGTGAAAAATGTTTCACGAGCAGAGTCGCCGACATACATAAATGCGTCATGTCACGTGACTTCAGTCAACAAACGCGTCGCGACTCGCGACGCGTCTTTCAAGTTTCCGTCCAAGCTTTTTCTCGCTTTCTCGTTCCTCTTGCTCTTGTAAGTTGTCGCCTTGAGTCACTGGGGTTATTGTTATTTCGTGTATGGTCTCTTTCTCTCTCTCTCTCTCTCTCTTTTGGTTTACTTGCCTTCGCTGCTCTCTGCTTATGTAATACCAATCACCATCGACTCATCCTACTTGTCCCGATTCAATAATGTCTTCTGCGCGCGAGTTTCTTCTCGCTGTGCTCCCGTCGCGGGGTATGGAAAAATCTGATAGAGAAGGGCAAAGGATCCCCTCAGTGACTTTAACATTCGCTCAATCATTGGATGGCAAGATCGCTGGGAGCATGGGGAAGCAGCTTATCCTGAGCGGTACAGAAAGCATGCTTATGACTCACTGGTACTGGTGCCCGTCTATGGACGAAAGCATCTTGTCTACTCATTTCCAACTCTAGGATGAGAGCGATGCACGATGCAATTGTTATCGGCATAGGCACGGCGCTCAATGATGACCCTCAGCTTAATGGTAAGCTTGCTTAATATTATATACCCGTTCGCTACGTCAATCTTTGTGACTCTAGTCCGTTTGATTCCCGAGGCGGCCAAACTACACATCAGGTCACCACGTCCAGTCATTTTGGATACATATCTGCGCCTTCGCACGGATTGTAAACTGCTGAAAAACCACAGAGACGGAAAGGGTCAACAACCTTGGGTTTTCTGTGGCTCGGATCCTGAATCCCCATGCCCAGAAAGAGATGCGCGCAAATCTGCGCTTGAAGCCGCTGGAGCGGTGGTGTACGAAATCCCATGTGTATCTAGTACGACCCTTTGCTGCATCCCCTGAAGAGTGTTCTCAATCAAATGCAGACTTTCTATCTATTCCCGGCCTCTTGCGAAAGTTATTTGAGTATGATATTCGGAGCGTAATGGTAGAAGGTGGAGCGACCGTGATCAATACATTCATAAATCAAGCATCCCAACCACGCGGCCCCGGGGAATCTCCTATTGTTGACACATTGATTGTCACTGTGGCCCCGACAATAGTGGGAAACGATGGTTTGGGATATACTGCTGGCGCCTCGGGAGATAAACCAAGCGTGAGCGATCTTCTGGTTCTTCTCGGAATGCCCATCGACACGTTACATCAGATTCCCAAATTCATGCATGTGCGGACGGAGTTGATGGGGAAGGATGCCATTATTGCAGGGAAATTCATATGAATGCTACGTGACCAAATATCCTAGTACATGAGGGTCAACCACTGGTGATTGCGGGTGAAGATATTCTAGCATGTGCATGAAGATTGAAGTGATGATATCAAAGTATTCTTGGGATGACAGGAGACATCTAGCAAGCGTGAAAAAATGCAGGGTTTCTTTGTGCTCTGTCGCAATGATTGGCAATACGCGTGGCGGCTTCCAGAGCGCGCTCAACAAGTAACCGCGACGGCGACGTCGGAGGTGTACAATCTAGAAGATCTAAGATAGAGTTGAGAGAAATGAACACAAAATGGGGACAGCAAAACATACCTCTATAGAGCAGCACGTATCGCATCACGCGCTGGATTGGCTGTATCGCGAGGTCTCTAACACTGAGTTTCCGACTGGGCTGACCAGTCGCGGCCTGACTGTTTGTGATTCCTGGCTTAAGTTGGGGGACAAGGGTTGCCTGTCTCTCTTGCCCAGGCTGTGGATCCTTCCATACACCACATTCCTCGTTCATCCGCTCTTTGATCTCTCTGGCAGTGCTGATCATGGGAAACATAGGGGGTAGCCGAGGGCTGAGAGAAATAGACGTCTGTTTCGTCACGGATGAGGAAGGACTAGGCATCACTCCAGATTTACGAAGGCGCCATCTGCCTATCAATCCACTGGACTGAGGATCGTTTCCATCCATGAAAAACGCTCCCGCCACAGCACACCAGGATACCATCGTTGCCTCGAGTTCATCTTCAGACGTGACAAAGGCCGTGGAGACGCCCCACGCAGACGGGTCCTCCAGGAAGTCTTTTAGAAGACTTTCGGAAGCCCGGACGAGCGCCAAAATATAAGAAACCATTGAAGGGGGAGGCGGTGTCGCGGTCTAAGTGGAGTCATGAGGCGAGATCAGGTAGGCGATACAAGGCAAACCTGGGCATTCAACAACATCTCTAATGCTTCTTGGTACTTTTTCTCCGTTCGGACAATCTCCCGAATGCATAAAAGTGCTTTCCGAGCCGCCTGCCAGACTTCCGCATCCTCCGAGTCTGAGGTCGTGTCCCCCGATACCAGGGGAGAAGGCGGAAGTACATCGCGCGGTTTTGCGAGCTGGTCAGGGGTCGATGGCGAGGACGAGGACGAGGACGAGGGGCAAGAAATGTGGAGAAACCCGTTTTCATCTCCCTCTACGCTAGAAAAATGTGAATTGTCCGAGGACGTCGAAGGCGAAACGTCTCTTCCACTCTCGGAAGGATCACCTATCCTGCGAACCTCCTCAAGTCGATCTACTAAGACATCATCTGATATGCTGTCGTCCTCCACGGCAATCGCCATGCTAAAACGACCTGGTAAAAATGCTGGGTTTCGTCTGGAGTTAGCGGTATAAGGTCTCGACGTCATTGGCGGAGTTCCTATCCAGGCTAATGAAGCCAAAACCTCGGTACTTCCACTGGTACGTCGTGATTTTGTGTCATGGAATTGGGCTATCTTGGAATGGCACTCAGGGGAAGAGTTAAAATCGGCCCGGCGGTCGTGCCATGTATGGTGAAGGGGCTACTAGACGTCACTGCATTACATGTGGAATGACAGATGAAGAAGAGACTCACAATATCTACCTTAAAGGGCGAGGGTGGTCTGATTTGAGGCAGCGAAATCTGCCGCCTGTGGGCGTTCGTCGATGGCGGGGTATCAGCAGCCGGTTTCCGCAAAACACCTCTCAATGCTTGTCGAGGGGGGGATGATGAGGATGGTGAGACAATGGGTTTCTCGACACGGCGTTTGACAAGTTTCGATGTATTTGAGACGGAGGCTTGAGGCTTCTGCGTACAGGCTATATGTGTACTCCAAGGTGCCTCAAGCGCACTGCATTGTGACGGAGTGTTTTCTGTTAGGGTCGGCGAAGTTACTACGGGCCTCCTTTGTGCAGGCTGAAAAGGGTCTGAGAAGCCATGGCGAGGAGAATTTGGATCCACATTTGTATTTATGCGTAAACCAAATTTCTTCGACGTTCTCGCGTGCGATACGTCTGGCGAAACGGCAGGTGACAGTTTAGGAGACGTGGGCTCGCGAGGGGAAGTATGGGGGTTTGGCAGATCTGGCGAAGAATGGATCGGGTAATTGAGCACAGAGTGTTGTGGAACTCCAAGTTGTTTCCGAAGCATCTGAGGGTCTGAGGATAACGAGACTTTGGGAGATGCTGCAGAGGGCATGAAGCGGATATGCTCGTATGCAGAACCCAATCTCTCTGAAAGATCGTCCTCCCGACTTGCATTGGCAACCGAAGTGTTATAGGAACCTCCACCAAGATAGGAGCCATGCTGAAAACCTATCGGTTCGAGGTTGTAGAGGTAGCTGTCACCGTTGGATGATGAGGATGTTGCCACAGGTGACTTGGATAGGTGTGCTGTGTGCCAGTGATTGGACTCTTCATGTGTCGTTTGTGTTCGTACTGGGTCATCGAATTCAGGTACGACGACGAAACCACTTGCGGAGGTGTCATCGGACAGATAGACACTGGATACGCGGCTCCCGGAGTGCCCTACTTTTGGTGGTAGATCTTGCTTCCCGGAGAATCTTCGAAAGGGGGTTGACAATTGCCAGTGCTTCTTCTCCCCAGACATGCCAGAGATGCGTTACGCATGGAGGGAGACTCTTGAGCCAGGTTGCACGACGATATCACTTCAGAGTGATAGCTTTCGTGTTCATTCGCTTGAGATGAATCTGTTGTTTAGGACTGCCAGGCGCGAAGATGGCACGGAAACACAATCAAGAAACGATCCCCTATGTGACGCAAACACATCACGTGACAGATGACATTCCATTACAGTACACAGGGGCCAGGGCCAATAAAACGAAAATGATTCTGAAGCCAAACCCAACGTTTCACTCCTCAGAGTTGCTATCGTACAGTACTACATATTCCAGGGGCTCGGAGTGGGTACGCGTATCCTGCCACTCCGGATCCTCATCGTCCAGTTCCTCATCGTCCGATGTTGGTACACTCACAAGGGACACCGAAGAAATGTCGGATTCAGGATCTTCTTCAACCTCGTCCGTCACAGTTTTAGTGGATGGCAGCGAAGGTTGGGGTGCATCTTGTAGCTCGTCGCTCGCAGTGATTGAGTTAGTGGGGTGTGCACGAGGCATCACCATTGAGGATGCTGCGAGCGATTGTTCGCTCGCTTGATCAGCATGATGATCTGCGACTGTCAAACTACGATTCTGCTTTAGTTGCAATGCTCGGGTAAAAATTGAGATGGCTCACTCAATCCACACACTGCTCCCGAAGAAATTGCCCTGACCATCATTTAGTCGCCAGTAGCCCACGTACCTCCCCGGAACATCCGGCGCCTTAACAAAAGTCAGGTGCATGCCCTCCATTACAGCGAGGGTGAGCACATACCTTCAAATCCCCAGTCCAGATGTCGAGGTCTTGTCCTCGATACAGGACTCCAACATTCGCCCTGAGAGCTGCGGTAGATTCCGAGGTAAACATCTCTCCAGCAACAAACTGGATCTCGGTGGACGCAGGCCAAGGCAGATCACCATTGTTCATCATATGCCAGCCTTTGACAAACTCCGCTCCGGGGGGAAAGACCTGACCACTAGGTACGTTCGTGTCGCCCACGAGGGCCGAGTCCAGACGGCGTGGTGAATTCGCAGCGCCTATTTCCCGCCGATCACCAACAGGGGACTGTTGAGTGATACAATGTGATTCCTGGACCTTTGACGGCGTAGATGAAGGGGTACGGTAGCCATCCACAATCGACTTAGTACTGGGGACAGGGGAAACCGGACACGTCCCGTGGCGCTCACCCACCCGGTAAACGGAAGAAGTAACGGGACTGCCCGGTAGCGATTCTTCCGCAACAAGTGACTCAGAGCCAACTGGCTCCGTGACAGCGTCTTCAACGGGATTAACAGCCGGATCCCCAGTTTTCAGAGCCTCCATTGCATTCAAGTGTATCATCTCTTGGTTTACTCTCGGCCACAACTGATGATAAATATCCAACGCCGGGTGATTTGATGGGGGGGATCCAGGTGGGTCTGCGACATCAACTAGAAGATGTGATGGTGCAATAGTGACGGAAGTTGCCCCTAGTACCTCGCTCGCGGGGCTACCGAGTGGGCTGAGGAATTCTTCAGCGATGGGGATCTGGTCCTCCGCAGTCACGTCGGTAGCCTGGCCAGATACAATGACAGGTCTCAGTTCGGGTGACTTTATCAAGGTCACGAACGGACTTGGAGGAAGCAAAGCAGGGGATCCGGGTTCGCCGCAAACCGGAGCAGACCTTTGACCGGCTAGTTTATCAATCGTTTGTGTCTGCCCCACCCTGTAAACAGTCGGGATAACAGTGTCAGAAGTCCTCAGTTTCAACACTGGATGATTCAGTGGATGAACAGGAATTGGAAGGGCCTCGCAGTCACTGCACAAGTCGAAATCAGGGCAGTCTGGATGCATGCACTGTGGAGGATAAGATTGCGAACAGCGGCCTGTGAATTTTCTTACCTTAAAGCGAGCGCCACGAATCGTCTTTCGACACGCTGTGTTCAAAATACAGTCAATGATGTATTTGAATACATCGGACAGACAGCTTACAGTCGCATACCGCGAGGTGGGCAGCTTGACGAAGCGGGGTAGAGTCACGCATCTAAGCAGCCCATGGTCAAAAATAACATATTTTTTCAAACGCGGCATCCTTACCATTAAGTCTTCCGGTTTGTTCACCTTTACAAACCCGTGGCTCGGATGTTGCTCCGTTGTTATCCTTGGAAGAGCGTTAGATTGCTAATCTCCATATGTATGGAGTGGCAAACCTGAAACAAGACGAGCATGTATCAAAGTCTGGTTAAATTAGCATCGATCCATTCCAATCTGCGGAAAATGTTTCACCTGGACAGATAACGCATTTCTAACCATGAATGTTCAGCACAGGAAGTTGGGACACAGCACGAAAACTCACATAACGTTTCCCGACAATTGCTGAGTCACAGAGATTGCAAGTCGCGGAATGACTAGCGGGTAGATCGGCGGCGGTGGAAGCTGGTCCGTGCCGTGTGATTGGGGCGTGATCGGAGCTGGAAGACTGTCGGCGGCCACTAGCTCTATCACCACCAAGAACAGTGTGTACATAAACGCGTCCCGGGGTTTCTATATCGAAAAACTCGTGGAATGGATTGTGTCGCTCTGTTGCCCCAGATTCCACGCAGGCAGTGCAAAGATCATAATCTGGAACTGAATGAGGGAAGAAAGTCCCAGCTGAAACATCTGACATACCAGGACAGTCCAGGCACTTATGACGAACACCCACAACGGTTTCATTGCAGCCATCACAGATGACGCCACGATGTACAGAAAGTGCTGGCTCACCAGCCGGACTCGAAGAAGCGGGCGCTGGTGACTGAGGAACTCCCGATATATTGTTACGATGCTGGTTTTCTCTCGCAATTTGCGCGGAAGTTTGAGTGGAGCAGTCAATTGAGCGTTGTTGAACGACGTGGGAGGGACCAAAGCTCAGAGTATGAGCACTGTGCGACTTGGAGAAACAGCTAGGACACTGATAATTTGTGAAATAATTAGCCAAGGCTTTCCAATAATTGACTCACGACTGCATGCCAAGGACATTTGATACAGCCATACCAAACACCGGTGAAGCTGGTTTTGCAGACGAAACACCATCGAGACGAAGTATTGGCGCCGGTGCTGACAGGGGTAGTCTCTGTTTGAGCATCGACGCCAGACACCATACAGGTAGCTGGCTCCTCGGCGTAACCAGCTCCAAACGTTTTGCACAGAATACGCTCTAGGTCCTCTTTGAATGAGGACAACAAGACTTGGATATCTGCCTTGTCCTTCGTGACGGGACAGCAAGGCGCAGTACCCACAGGGGAACAAGACTTGCTGGGTGTCGGAAATAATATCGGTGGGGGAGGAGGGGACGTCTTGAATGGCAGGAGTGGAGGCGGAAAAACACAGGTAGCAAATGGCGGCGGCGGAGGCGGAAGAACACAGGTGGCAGATGCCGGTGGCGGAGGTATGAATGAATGTGGGCTCAGAGGTAATATACCACTGTGGCTCGGCACGACAGGGGTTGGCAACCTAGACGTGGCCCCAGACTGGGGGATTGCGGGGGGGCTGTAGAATGACAACCTTTCTGAGGCCCCACTTGGCGTCTTGTGCGGAGTTTCATCGAAGATGGTGAATCGCAGCAAAGGATTAGGCCACACACGGCGCAAAGGCGCGACACGAGGGTCGTAATCTTCGGCAGAGTGCACTTCCTTGCCAACCAAAATGCGACCAGGCTTGGACGCATCGGGAGAGAAAATAAGGCTAGATAGATAATAATTATGGCTTATGGGGAATATTCGATAGAGCTAGGGTGGGAGTGAGCGCCGGCTGGTGGCAAGCGATTAGCGCAAGGTAACTGCAACCGACCTGAAGAAAGAGCTCTTCGAATGAAGGAAAGAGAACAGACTCCAAGGTGAATCTGCGAGTCTCGTTTCTGTAGGTGGCCTTGACGGTGAACATGGTTGCTGCTCAAGGTGGGATTGAATACCGCAGCGGGGGCGGTACTCATTTATGGGCGTGACAAGACGTGACCTCACATGACACTCCGCAGTACTCGAATGTCCTCGTTCTCGCTGCTCTGCACGACGAGATTCGATCCCTCGCTGGAGGCATTCGAGTGGAACAACGCGCCCGACGGCACACCATCACCATATCTCCTGCTCGCACACCAACTCGATCGTCTGGTCTCCTCTGCCCATCTCAGTCGCTGGACAGTCTCCCTCGATTACGCAGCTCTGAAAAACGTCTGTGACAATGCCGTCCTCAAGAATGGTGCTGACAGCAAGACCCCGCTCAAGGTGACCGGAACTCCGGTCCTCTGTCAAGCGCTGACCTGACCCTGTGTACCAGATCCGCGTCGTCTTGCCGCCGTCTGGGAACATCACTGCGTCCGCCTTCCCAGTCGACCCATTCCGTTATGATCCGACAGCAGGGTCTCGATTTCATCCTGATGTGGACGCCCATACTCGATTCGGTCCGGTACTTTCCATCTGTATTGACACACAGCCGACCTCTGGCACCGTCCCCATGAAAACCACAAACAGAAAACCATACGATGATGCTCGAGCGCGCGTTGGCGTCCCCCCACTCGGTGCACCCCGTCCCCATGATATCGCCCCAAATCATCCGGATGATGTCATCTTGTTCAACTCTTCGGGAGCCGTCATGGAATCGTCGATCTGCAACGTTGCCTTCTATCGCCGTGGGAGCTGGCTCACCCCACCACTGACGGTGGGCTGCATAGCCGGCGTATTCCGACGATGGTTGCTGGAGAACGGTCGCATTCACGAGGCCGACGAACACTCTTTATCATTGGACACCATCGAAAACAATGAATGGGTGCTTCTCTTCAACGGAGTGACAGGATGTCGTCTGGGCCGGGTATGTCGCGATAGAGATCCGAGCATTCCGGAGTGATGAATTACAATGTGCTTGTAATGTACTTTTGACTTTTACCTGGGGTCATCCACATCCATGATCTCTCCGTCTGTCCCATTGAACATCCCATCATCCATCTCGTTCAGTATGTAATCCACGACAAAGCTTTCCTGAACCAATCGGTCGAGTCTTGCGAGGTGTCGTTGAGTATAAGGAATCAAGCCGTCGACGATATCCTTCAAGGATGATGTAGTCCCGATCGGTTGCTGCGTCCCTTCCGGGGAACTATAACCGAAAGCCTCGAGAACATCTTCCGCGGGCCGCAACTTCAATATAGCATAGAGAACACTTTGTGCGACACCGCTTGTCTTCGCGTTTGTGTTCCAGTCGCGGATATATCGTACGAGGAGTGAAAGATCCGCACTTGAGAGCGTGCGCAGAACTTCATCCAGCGCATGGTTGCCGCTCACAGACGTATCGCCCTGCAACCCCTGTTCCAACGCGGCCGACCGAATACCCCTGAACAGCGCAAGAAGCCTTCCTGGTTGTTGCATAGCAAGCGCAAGTTCAATCGCTCTCCGATAGTCGTGCATAGCAAGGTAATTCATAAAGTCTTGTTCTCTGCACGTGAATGTAGTCAGATGGGGATAACACAAGAGCGTTCTCACCTGAGCACTTGGTCAGCGCGTTTTGCCTCTTTTTCTGTTTCCTCCTCTTCCGTACAGTCTTGCCAGAACGTGACCACAGAGTCAGCGGCGCCAGAGACGATTGTCGCCTCGTCGGTACTGATAGCTAGCGCCCAGACCTAAGGGCGCCATCACAATCAGCTCCTTGTTGGAAGATCTAACACGTACTTTGTCTTCATGATTATCGAGAGTCGCCACACACGCTTCCTCCCTCACATTCCATAGCTTCACTAGACCATCAGATCCTGTACTCACCAGGTGCGCCCCGTGGTTAATAAAATCAACCCGGAGAACAGAATTGGTATGCCCCTCAAATGTTTTGACGCAAGTAAAGTCCTCGAGATTCCATAGTTTGACCGTCTTATCACTGCTCCCAGTAGCCAACACACGTTCCGTCCTCGCAAACTTGACGTTCCAGACGCCTCTTTTGTGGCCTTTGCAGCACCCTAAGCGCTTAATCTCTCCGCGTGGAGGTTTTGCGCCAGAGCCAGGCGTATAAGAAACCTCGTAAATGTTTGCAGTGCGGTCTTGGGAACCAGAGGCAAGAAATTGGTCATTGGGTGCAATGTCCAGAGAGTTGATGTCCTTGTCGTGGGCTTTATGTGTCGTAAGGCTGTGGCACTTTATTGGATCTACGCCAGTGAATGTCAAAGGGAGTTCTGACAAATCCCACATCTTGATCGTTCGATCTTGACTTCCAGTGAAGACGAAACGAGGGTGGGTGTCGGTGTCATTGTGCACCCGTGACATAGCGACGGAACCGACGCTCTCCGCATGCCCTTCACAAACAGCGATGCACTTCCACCCATCGGAATTAGGTTGTTGTGCAGAAGCCCATACTCTTGCTGACCTGTCCTTGCTTCCACTGGCGAATATACGTCCACCCAAACCTTGATCCAAAGCAAGCACTATGTCGGAGTGACCGGCCAAAACTTGGGCATCCAGATTAGAAATAGAATAAATGCGAATAAGGGACGAGTTGGTAGCGAGTGCGAGCTGAGTGTCTCGGTCACTGGGCGAATTTGGAGGGGAGCTTGGTGGTGACAAAAAGATGGCGTCGACGATTTCGTCATTGTAGCCAACTATGTGGCGAATTAGTGACCGGGATTTTAGGGAATAGCAGAAGATGTTTTGATCTGCATGTGCAGAAACAATGGCATCTACTGTCGGGAGGTAACTAACCTCCTAGAACAATGAGAAACGCTTGAAGGACAGAGTAATCACTCACAAGGCATCAATGATTTGCCTCTCCGCTTCCTGATCACCAGTATTGAACCCAGTCTCTGTAGCCAATGAGTAGACGACGGAACCCTGAGTAAGATCCCAGATCCGGACGACACCCTTATCGCCGGCAGTGAAAATTTGAAGCTTCGGGGATTCAGCAGTGAAGTTGTTAAGCTCAGGGTGTACAAACCCCACAGCTTCTACACTTTCCATGACTGGGATAGTCTTGGAAAGAGTCGGGGCTACGACGGTCGATTTCCCTTTTCTTTTGCCGATGCTTCCATCGGTTGAACGAGAACCTGCGGACATGTCCCAAAGTAAGACTACTGAGTCCCTTCCTCCACTTACGAGCCATTTTCCATCTGGTGTCACATCCAAACCTCGTGGAACGGAAACGTGACCTTCCAGAACGGCGATAGGCCGAAGTGCGTCCTGGTCATTTCTAGACGTTGCCATCAAGTCAAATAAGCGAATCCGAGTGTCGACTGAAGCAGTCACAAGTTGAAAAGTCCTCGCTGCGCTGGCGATTGATGGATCTCGGGGGAAATTGAATCTTAATGCGCTAACGACGCCTCCGTGTCCTTTGAAAACATGCGTGACATGTCCCGCAGCAATGTCCCAAACCTTGACAATACCGTCCGCTGACCCAGAAGCAAGGAATGTCGATGTCGGATCAACCGTGCAAACATGTACAGGTGCATCGTGGGCACGCGCAATGACTCGGGAGGGGTGTACGACCTGGCCAGAACCGACCTTTGGAATCTCGTACACCCTGAGGGAAGGAGGAGCTGTGAATAATATGAGGTGGGCCGCGGAAGGTGATAGGCAGAGTGTCGTAATGGACTCGGATGCCTAGAGCATGTAAAGTGAATAGCAAGCAAGAAACATACGCACAAGACATACACACGAGAACCGGCAAAGCACTTTTCCGCTAGATATTTCTGTCAATAGCGCTTCTTCCGCGAGACATGTAACGATCTTCGATCCATCCAGAGCGACTGCGATAGAACCAGTTGTATGCAACGGCTCGATCGTCCGCAATTGTTTGTAGCTATGTATCGATCAGTTAGGCACATCCCTTGCATATTGGAAGACCCTACATAGTCCTGGCTTTCGGCTTCTGGCCACCAGCCATATCAGTCAAGGGGATGGAGAAGTTATAGCCCTGTCGATATTTTCGTTGAAAAGTTGTTTGGTACCAAACACTAGGCTGAATCCGGCCCGCCAGCCCGGCGACCAACCCCGTCTCGGCAACGAACCTGGCTCGAGGCCGAGCTCACTGACATTGGGATTGTCCAAGTCTCTGAATTCACCTTCTGATCAATTGCCGCGTTGGATCATGCGGGTGTAACTTTTGCTGCAGTGTGACGACGCCAAATCTTTTCAGCTATTGTAGAGTTTGCACAGACTCACACCCACTGGCAGGAACGTGGTCGAGACCTATGATACAAAATTATGATGGAAACGAGAGCAGGACATTCCAAGGTCATAATTTCGTACATACATGCCCATACAATTGATCGAGTTAACCTTGTCTATCCTAGTGGAATCCGAGGCAACAAATGTGCAACCTAGGGAAACGATTACTATCTAATGAAGTGCTCACATGCGAACAAGAAGCCAGACCAACCGACATGCACCACCGCAACTTCGAGCACCAATGCTACGTCATCTGATTCTGAAGTCGGAAAGTGATCTCCTCAGCAACCCTTCTCAACCGATTTTCTTCACTTGCAATCCTTTCGGCTTCTCTTCTCTTTCTTCCTTCTTCTTCCAACAAACTTTCTGTCGTCCTTAACGCAGCCTTAGCTCGAGCAGCTTCAGCCTGTGCTTCGGCGAGTTGATCTGATATTCGCAAAGAAACAGATATGGCATCAGCGGCCTGTCGCCGTAGTCCAGCCATTTCTATCTCCATTCGGTCGACCACACCTTCATCAGCGGTAGAGTACATCCGGCGGCCTTTATCTGAACTATAAAGACGTGATGCCGCTTCATGGATCCCAAGAACGTCAAGGCCAGATGCTGATGAATGGTGGTTACGCGGCACGACCATGTCTTCTTCGCTTTCGTATTCGACTTCTGAACCGTTACACTCGTGTGGACTACCTTGCCTCTCGGTATATTCTTCAGAGTCATGATCGTATGTCCGTATAGAAGACATCGCTGTTGGTGCGAAGGGAGGTGGACTAGCAAACGTGCTAGGCTCAGCGGAAGTTTCTCTTTGTGCCAGAGATTTTCGTGGCCTCCCGCGTTTCTTCTGCTGGTTTGGTTGCGCTGAATCAACCTGAGAGAGACCAGAGACAGCCTTGGACGTTCGTCCACGCTTCCGTGGTCGCTTCGTACCCGGGGGAGCAGAGAGGTTCACTGTCCAGTAGGAGCCAAAACCTGGATCGGTGACTGGTCGAGGTTGTCGCTCAAATAGTCTGTTCAAAGACAGATGGTGACGAACGGATTGCTGAGGGAGGGCATTAGGGCTGAGGGATTCCAAGGGAGCAACCATCGTACCTTCCACGTTGGACCAGCGTTTCGAAAGTATACATACTTGTCTTCCATAGCCGCATATATATCTCTTATTGTTAACCGCTTCTTGACGCTTCCTAGTATCGCACAACGTAGAATAACAGGAAGAGTGTGCTGTGGTCGCCCGTCTGTGTCTGGGAGGCAGGCGAGGGTGTCTGGGCAATTGGGATGTGGCTCATGATCGCCGTAATGGGCTTTTCCCGGAAGTGGAGAGCTACTCTTAACCATCCGGTTTGCGCTTGTGTCCGATGTAGACTCGGGCGATGTTGGCCCCTCCCACCTTCGTTCTATTGGCCTGGACAAAGGGGGTCAATGGAGGAAAGGTGAACAAAGGTAAATCCAACCAACTCGCAAGAGCTAGATAGACATGCTTCGGGATTCAACAAGTTTCGAATGCTGGACATCCTTGGGTGGCATTGAGATGGTGGCTTCATAGAAACATATGACACTACAAAGTCGCCAGTTGACATTGTGGGTCCAAGCGATTACATAATAATCACTCATATTCGGATTCCAAGTACTACGTCCGATAATTATTCGATGAACCATGGAATTCGTACGAATAGCCCGTTGGCGGGACCCTCCATCCAGGATCGCCTTGGGAGGCCAGATAATCCGCGTTCATCAGCGATTCCGAGCTCGGTGCATTCGTCCCGGAAGAGGGTTGTTCATAGGGTGCGTGTATAACATTCGTCGCACGAGGCCACCATTCGTAACCAGGATAATATGACGTCGACGGTTCGATGCCTGGGATATCTAGCCCCAACATGTGAGCCATCATGCGGGTGCTGATATCTTGGATCCCTGCGGTAGAAGCAATCCGTTCCTTTGAGCCAGAATTCCCAAATGCCTCTCTTTGAAGGAAGTCGGAACTCTTCTCCCTCCCAAATGCATCATCGGCACCTCTTTTCTGCCTGTCTGGGCCTTGCAACATGGGCGCTAAGTTGCTATCAACCTGGACCTTTACGCCATGAAGCAAGTCCCATGCTCTAGCCGCACTGGGCCAAGTCGTCTGTGCACATGTGAAGGCAAGTCCAGAATATACGAGGCGGTCGTACGTACTTGCATGTTTCTTAGCGCAGCCAGCAACTGCTGGAGCCCGATGTAAGCCTGCAGGTTTGATGGACGTATAGTCACTTTCAGTGGTAAATATAAGCGTATGATAGGATCCATATAATCTAGAACATACGCGTCACGATATGCATGATCCTGGACACAAATCAAGGTGGGGAACACATGTCATGGGTCGAAATAACTCACCCAGCACTGAGGATATATGGTGAAAGAAAAGGCGATGCACGCTTAATATTATAGCACTCATGGTATGTAGTCACTGAACCACACTTAGCTGGAGCCTCAGAATTCAAATTATATCACTCACCAATAGTACTGATATAAGTTGCAGCACTTTGGCATAAGTCGAAGGCTTTCAGCGATGCCGTATTGGAGCCAGGAGGTGGATTTTGCAGTATCGACTCGGAGCTAAAGAAATCAGCTTACATGCCCCGTATGCACTGGATCAAGCCATACCCATTCCAATTCGGCATGCTATGCCAAAAGTATACATCAGCGACTTGCCTTTGACGAGGAAAGCTACTCACAAGGCTCTGTGCAAAAGCAATACAGCCGACCAGTATTTAACATGTATGTGTAAAACGGGGGCTGGTGGAGTATTTCTTTTGCTTGCAGTGTCATATCTTAGGTCATCGGGGAGTTCAAGGTACCATTGGTCAAGACGAGCTTCTAAGTTACTCAAGACGGCTCGCCTGGAACCGCGCTTCGAGGACTTTACTGGATAAACCAAGGACACAATCGACCCAATGATCACGGCTAAACAAACGGATAAGGTGTGAATGATAACTGTGGGCAAATACTAACAAAGTGACGAAGCAGCCCGAAAGCACCGCATAATGAAGATAGTCGATAAAGATCGGTGTGCGCTGAGTTGGTAACTTTGATGTGAGTCGTCATCGTACTGTAGAGTTAGTCAGCATTGGCTCTCCAGCCTTGCACAGCTCACCTCTTCCGCGTATGGTAGCAATGTGTCGAAATCGTTCTCGCCAATGCATGTTGGACGGCCTGTCAGGGCAATGTCAGTTATCTACGTGCGAACGTTGAACTTACACGAACCCATATAGGTGGAGCTATATCTTGAGTTCAAAAGTTGAGCTGAATCGATTGTATCAAATAGAGAACGCACTTATCCGCAATGCAACAAGCCCACCATATCTGTTTCCTTTCTTGATTTTCTTCATCAGAGAACATCTTCCTCCCACTGAACTGCCAGTTATCTGCTGCGCGATTGAGACCTAAGTCTAGCGCCTACACTATCATTTATCAGGTTGAGATTGAATGATGGAATATGGAACGAACCATTCTAATGGCCATTCCTTAAAAACCAAAGAGTGTTAAGATGTAAGGGCGAACACGTCACTGATATCACCGCACCGATGTACAGCCAGCCTTGTTCCATGGACCCTGAAAGTTGGGTCAGCACAGCGGACAGACGACCCCACAAGACCATACCAATTCCAAATTCACGATGACCAAGGAGGAGCAGAGCCTGACAGGTCGATGCTCGACAACTGTGTGACACTTGAGCTAATAACCAGAAAGAGATTGGTGGTAAGAAAATAAACTATATAGACAATCGCGAAGTACCAAGGACACTTCTTGCCTGGGTGAGGTAATCACACCCGGTATCCCATATCTTGTCCGTGGGCTCTGAAGCACGCTCATCGAGGTAGCGAGCAGCAACGGAAAATATCGACAGAAGCAATAGTTTACTGATGGTCTGTGACGATTCTGGGGTGGATGAGGGGGAATTACCGTTCGAGCGTGGCGGACTCGGATTACCACTGTTGATG
The DNA here is from genome assembly GCA_038090735.1 of Xerocomellus amylosporus. Taxonomy (NCBI): domain Eukaryota; kingdom Fungi; phylum Basidiomycota; class Agaricomycetes; order Boletales; family Boletaceae; genus Xerocomellus; species Xerocomellus amylosporus. Next base: position 13,567 of record JBBPNE010000069.1, on the reverse strand, counting down.
GGTAAGCACCATCCAGGGAATAACTCATCATCAACGAACTTTTGCTTCCTGTTGCGGTGGGAAAATGCGAGGAATTGAGTCCAATATAATGTATTCACATAATGAACCTCACCACTCATTATATTCTCGGAAAAAATGGGCCTTGTGGATGACAGGAAATATTGGATGAGCATACGAGAAGTACAATCCAAGTAGTCGATCCTGAATTTCGATAGGCGGAAATATAACAGGAATATCAGCCTCTGGCGGTAAGGTAGACAAACCTGCCCCGGCGGATGGCCAGAAGCGCGCCATAGGAAGCCTCCTGTACAAAAGAAGGGTAAGTATCCCGCTGTGATCACATAGAAAAACAGATGCAACCAAACCCCTCCGTCAAGACGACTATCTACGCGATCGTTCCGAATGAGAAGGTGGAGACCGCTCGCTTTCCCATGATATCGGACCTGCATTCGGTGAGTAAATTAGAGCGTCAGTCAAAGCGCAGCGTACTTCTCGATTCTCGTCCAACGATAGTTGTCCAAATGCAGTCGCACAGTGGGATTCGTCGGTTTCTGCTGAATCTGAAATACTTGGCATTAAGTTGAATGAATTTTAACACCATCAAAATTGGCAAATCACCCGACAATGTCTCCATAGTGTACATCTCATTCCAATTCGGATGACTTAGATCCGGCCCGGGACAAGATTCATCGAGTCGGCGGCGTTGAGGTAAAGGAGCCCCGCCAAATGCATGAGAGGGTGACTGCCGAGCGCTAGCACTATGATGACCTTCCAATGTGTTCCTAGACAAGCGAGCAGCCAAGCGGTCTTGCCATTCAGTAGTTGGCGTGCTCGACAAGGCGTTATCTTCGTGTGTGTTCACAAAAAGCTTTGAATAGCAAAATAGAGACAATCACCTTTCGAAGAAGAAACAATCTCTCGCGATATACGTGACTGACGCCTAGATCGTGCAGCATCGCGAAAAGTCTCGTTGCTTCGGAAGACACAAGCAAAGAAATCTTCTTTGGTAGCACCTGCAGGCTGAGAGAGACGTCCTGAAGGACCCTTAATTATTGCTCAGTTGCGACGCCGCTGAGACGAAGGGCACAAGCGCACAAATGGTCCGGTATCCACTCTGTTCAATATTTCCCTAGCTAATTCATCTTGCCGGATGTCAGCCAACAAATCCTGCACACGACGGTCTGGACATGCAAGCAGTGACCCAAGCAGTGACTCGACTTGCTGCCATCGCTGTTCGATGGCCTGAATATATCCTTTTGGAGGACCGCGCTTGTAGCTGGGACCTACGGTACTCTGTGGGTCCTTCTACGTCCTCTGCAGGGGAAGCTTACCTAGAAAGGCACAGACTGAGAAAGGGGATATCGTTAGGGCTTCAACGATAACAGGGCGAAGGCAGAGATACCATTGCCCCCAAGGGAACAGCCCTTGCAGGTTCCCGGAGTGCTGGAAGGCTCGCATTTGCTCTTGGTCTTTCTACATTGATCACAGGCTGATAATAAGGCATTCAGTGGGTAAAGATGAGGCAGTCAAGGACTGAGTTTACCCCTGCTGCTTCGTTTGCGGCTTGACAGAGAGTCCTGGTTCAATTCTTCCTCCGAGTGTTCGGATTCATTCCATTGGGTTGTCGACATTGTGGAAAGACAATGACTCGTCGAGCGCGCTAACTTGGGCCGTCAGTAAGCTTACATATATCGGCTCGGATGATTAATAATTGGACATCGATCCCCGGTCGGAATGACCCCACGGTTATCCCATTTGGGATTTAGCCCTTGGCACTGCCCTCGTGAAGAGCTCGATGATTTGGTAGGCCCTTCAACAGGATAGACAAAGCACACGCCAAGTTCAGAAGAACTCTCGATACACTAATCACAGCGTGTCGAAGCGTACAAATAATTCACCCGTACCATACAAGAGGGTTCGGAACGGAGTGCCGACAGGACCCAAACGGGACAACCCCTTACTTAAGAGGACTGTACGGGAGAGGGTGTAATATAAACGAGTCCATAACTTTCGCGAGTTGGGCAGTCTACAGTGCTTATCGTCAGCCTTTCAACTCTCAAAAGCAATGAATGAACTACCTTGGAAACCGTCTCTGCCCATCCGTCAATCTGCCAGGCCTTCTCCCTCGTTTCTTTCCTTGCTTCAAGGCTCCTAATACAACTCTGAGAACGGTTTCCCACTCAAGGTTAGACTCACACTGACGGGTATTGCCACATGTGGTGAACTTGGTGGAGCCTTCCAATCTGCGAGAACCAAGCTCCGACTGGTGCAACAAATTTGCGACGGGCTTCAATACCCCTCCGCCTGGTGGCACCGATCAATCTCGAAATATAATATGTGGCGGGCTATAAGAAGCACACCATGTATTTTCCCATTCCAAAAGGGTACCAGGCTTCAATTGGTATGTCCGGAGTTCAAAAACACCACCTTGAGCATGTGGTGGTGCGGTAGGAAAGAATGCAAATTCTTGAGCGAGCTGTGCAGAACGGGAGGTCACGTAGGGAAGAAGTGCCTTGTAAGATTTAGCATGCTGAAGGGGGAATAAGCGCCGCGCGCGAGCAGGATGAGGTCAGGGGCTACTACCTCCGAATTTCTAATGAGTTCCACTGTCTTGTCATAACCAGCGTAGTTCTCATACTCTAGTATATGGACTGCGGGTTGAAGCAAATTAGACAAACTACCCTTATAGCGCACAATGAGATACACTCACCAAACTTGTCTTGGTTGCCGACCAACGTCTCCCAGCTCCCTGTCAACTTCACATGTAACCGTGGGTCGTCCTTGATCCCCGCATAGTACCTTTCGCTACGAGAACTTAACAGCATCTAGATTTTTCGAGAAAGCCACGCACGCAGCTGCCCTATACTCGTCAATCGAATCGGGTTTCACTTGATGGACTGCCCAACCATTATATTCATCGGTTTAACGTACACCAAGAACTCCTACCTTCGAATCCGTGGACGTATTTACCTCTCGCAACGAGCCTTGAGTGCTGTTGTACTTCAATTTCGCCTGCCTTCCGAGCATCTGGTGATCCATGGAGCAATGTCTGCCGTATGTCCTTAGCATAACAGCCTTGGGAATACAGGCGCGCTACCTGGACTGAAATGGAGCGTTGCGCTCCTCGAAAAACGTCGGGTTTAAATGTACTGTTTACTGCCAGGCGGAACATCGTCGAGCCCGTAAGTAGTATGAGAGAAATGAGTTGTTGCACTGTGGAACGTAAAGCAGTGTCGGAAGAAGCGGAGTTCCTGACTAAACCTTTTAAGCGATAGGCTCCTCACCCAAGTACTCATCGGCGACTCAACGAATTTGAATGTGCTCTACACAGTTTGTGACACAGACCTCACCCACACCTCATATACCACCCAGGGAAGAGGAACATCTTCGCAAGCCGTAGCTTTGAAGAACCGAGCGTGGTTCCCCGCCATCCGCACGCTGCACTCTAGCAAATCACTCTCTCGATCCCGGGTCGACCCTCCTACCACCGTCGCGCGCCGAGACACGGGCTGGTATGGCGACAAGAACTACGCATCCGTTACACCTCAGCACCACGAATTGTGCATTCACCATGCTTACCCAGCTTTTTCCGTCGGAAGAACACTCATATTTCGATCTATGGAGGATCTGCTCGTTGTTCGGAGCCACGAGAAAAACCAGCTCGACTATGGAGTTATTGAATTCGAACATCAACAACACGTCAATGAGAATATAGTCGCTTTGCTTTGCATCTGTGCGGACCATTCAAAAAGTGCTCAGCATACGACCCTTCAACTCACTATAAGGACTACGGAACGCAGTGCCGGTGTCCCCATCCACGGCACAGGACAGGGGATGTTGCAGGTAATGCAGAATTGCATCCTGTCCTACCAGCCTAGCGCGTCTTTCCTCGTTCCCGAGCAAGTCTATCGCGGCAAGGCAGTTGGGGATATCGTCGTCAGGAAGCAGTTTGATGTTGCTTTCCAGTAGGTAAGGTGTACTGAGGGCAGCTGCACGGTTTACATGGTAATGTTCGGGATTGGAAACGTGACCATCGGTCCTTACAAAACCCGGACTGGTAATCTGAGTGTCACTCGACGCTGTGACATACAACGGGCATGCTACGATTTCGTCCAGGTAACGACATGCGTTTTCCTGTTCCGTGTAGCAAATCAAATATTTCATTTGAGAGAGAAACGTACTATGTGCATTCGGTTTCGTTCGTTCCCCTCGTGACCAACGGTGAATGGTTGGCCACCCCCGAGCTCTATTCCTTGATCAAACCAAATTTCTGGTACTTCGTTGATCAAGATCGCGAAATAGTTGTCTGCCATTTTGATTTGTTCCTCTGTCATGCCAAGGGGGCCATCATGCAAGAGAGAAACAAAGCTGAGGATTCGTTGTCGATTCATCATGGCACCATGACCTAGCCACGCAAAGCCTGTGTGGATACCGTTTGGTGTCACTGCTGTACGCAGCCGACTCGATAAATGCTCGGGCGGCGGCAAAAGATGTATTCCGGCCTGCGAAGATTCTTCTACTCGGACGCGGAGCGTCCTTATGAGTTCTGGTAATATGATATAATCGTCATCCTGTAATCGCGATCCACGAGTGGTTGGCAAAAGGACCCATGTGATCCTGAGGAACGTACCTGGATAAAACAGTATGGGGTCGACACCTTGGTGCATGCAAGAAACCGAGCATAAAAGAACAGATTTTCTGGTGAATTTTCTATCTTGAGCTTCCGGGTGTCACAGTGAGCACTGGAGAAAACCTAGCTGCAGCGTTAGTTGAAGCTTCCCTCGTGCATCGGAAGTAGGAACAGATCAGTTGCGCACCTCTTTCGACAGCTTCTGGGAACTGTTGTTCCAGACATATACCTCAGCGATGGTGTCATCTAGCCATGGCCCACAAAGGAGAGATGCAATGCGGATCACATTATCTAACCGAGACCAGTTGAGGATGATGGCAGTGACATCGGGAAGCCTCTGAGGTTTCGACGTGGGCAGGCCTACACGGATTCCATGAGTATCGGTGGTGAAAGCGTCCGTAAAACTGAGAGGGAAAGTGCGCGTCGGAAGTCGCAGGTCGCCCAGGATTGTATCTATCGTCCTCATTGAGGGCATCCCGATGAGTTGATCGTCCAAGAGTGCGTGTACTAGATAGGACCAGTAATCGCCCATATACCGAGTACTAGCCAGAGTTCAGTCGGCGCTGACTTTCGGGTTTCGCTACGTCAAGGATGAATCAAGCCAGTCAATAATCATCTGTCGCCATCACTGCAAGCGGTTATCCCACAGCGTAGCGCGATGGCTGATTCGGTTGACTGAGACTGGGGGTGGGCTCGGATTCAATGATTATAAGAGCGAGGCGAGTTGTCTACAACAAAGGTATTACAAAGGCGACTCAGTCCATTCTAGCCTTGAGTGTGCGCGATATGACCTGGTCTTTGGTACTGTTTGGAGAGGGTTAGGCAGGAGATAATCTGATGAAAGGCAAAGGGCTCACATGACATGTACAACTGCACCCCAGCCGGAAAAGGCATCTCGGTCGACCGCGTTTAGCAAAGTCTGCGAAATGGTCTCGAAAAGATCCTCTGGTTCCAAGTCAGGTTCCCAAAGGCCCTCTGCAACACCGAAGAGTTTTGAACTGGCGATCCCAGCAACAACGAAATCTTTGGCGAAATTTATGCAACCTATAAGATCTGTTGAAGCGATGAATGGCTTGAATGCGCCTGTGGGTGACTTTGAAAGACCGGCGATGACGGGCTCGATAAAGTACGGGCCAAAACGGCGCTCATACAGAGTAGAGGACACCATGTGGGTAAATGTCTCTGGTTGGATCTCTCGTTCCTCTTTGATGGTGTACATGTTGACGCGATAACGGAAGCGCTCGTGTCTACGATGCCTGAGATGGGACGTTGCGGGTCAGACGGGTGACTTACAATGTGGTGACGTCGGTGCCCAGTCCGGAGAGACCGACATACAGTCTGTCGGTCACCGGAAAGACCTGGTGAATGGTGAGCGATGAGCAGATTAGCGAGAAGTGACAAGTACCCTCTGGAAGTTGGATGAAATGCCCAATGACTGGGTGCCAAAGCGCAGGTCGGAGGCGATGGCGACACAATCCTTGCCAACCATGGCTATGACGGAGCCACCGTTGTATTCCAATGCGGACTGTGTGGGTGTGAGACGAGGGGGGCGAGGGAGGGGATGGTACTTGCCATGGCTGTCTGTAGCGAGATCGACGCGTCAGTGATGAGATATATGTCACGGGTCACAGCCTACGCACGCCTGTCACGCAGATAAGTATTGATCCACTCCACGGACACGCCGGTCAGTCTGACATGAACCGCATCCACGCACGCTTATATCCCTCCCTAGCGCGCCCGCTGTCCAGCATCCGTGCACGGGTACAGGTACGAGATCTCCCCTCAACTCCCTGGCATCCCTCCGACATACTGCTCAGGACAGAATCGCACACGCCGATGCACAGAGACCCTTCTCGCCCGCCCTCGTCGATTCCTTCAATCGCAGACACGACTACCTTCGCATCTCTCTCACGGAGCGATGCAACCTGCGATGTATGTCCCTCTTCATCGGTCCGAGCGCCCATTCATTCAGGCATCAGGCTTCTACTGCATGCCCAGTGAGGGCGTCGAGCTCTCTCCCCGAGAACACATTCTCACGGACGACGAAGTCATCCGTCTTTCTACTCTCTTCGTCAAGAGTGGAGTCCGCAAAATACGGCTGACCGGCGGAGAGCCAACAGTCAGAAAGGGTCTCGACAACATCATAGGTGATCCGCTCCGTTCTCTTGCAATGGCTGTCATCCGACGCTGACCTCAGCACGGCTAAATGAATTGCGCCCGTTGGGTCTCGATTCGGTCGCAATGACCAGCAACGGGCTTGCTCTGCATCGTCGATTGTCCGATCTAGTGTGCAAGGGCCTCACCCACCTCAACCTGAGGTTTGTCTCCTCCTGACCCCCAACTAATCACCAGACTCAGTCATCCAGCCTTGATACGCTAGACCCATTCAAATTTGAAATCATGGCACGTCGTTCCGGCCACGATGCCGTCTTGCGTACTTTGGATGTCGCATTATCTTGCCCCGGCTTGCAATCTGTCAAGTTAAATGTCGTCGTCGTCAAAGGACTCAACGATTCCGAGGTCCTAGACTTCGTCGAACTAACAAAAGACAAAAGGCTTTCCGTGCGCTTTATCGAATTCATGCCTTTCACAGGTAACTGTTCAAGTAGTCTTCCGTTCCCTTACTGAGTTAGCGTTTCGGTCCACAAGGCAATAAGTGGGACAAAGCTAAAATGGTACCGTCCACGCAATTGCTGGACACAATCAAACATCGACACCCTACGGTTGCACGCGCACCCGATGAGCTCAACGATACCGCTCGTTCCTGGAAAATACCAGGATACACGGGCAACATTGGTTTCATTAGCAGCATGTCCGACCACTTTTGTTCGTCTTGCAATCGTCTGCGACTGACTGCCGACGGCCAAATAAAGGCGAGGGTATCTCTACGTCGTGATAAAGCACCTTCCCTGACTCCGCGTAACCACCAGGTTTGTTTATTTGATGCCAAGGAGATCTCTCTTCGCGACGCAGTTCGAAGCGGTGCAACGGATGAAGAGCTTCTCCAGATTATTGGATCCGCCGTTATTGGGAAGAAAGAGAAACATGCAGGAATGGAGGGTATTGACGTCCTAACGAATCGACCAATGATCTTGATAGGAGGTTAGCTACTTCCTTCCTGAAACGTCGTAGGGATATAGCTAGCAGCATGCTTCCTGATTAACGCTTGTATTTACACAGGACCCCAGCAATCGTTGATGCACTCCTTTTCGGGCCTACCCCTGCTCAGGAACAGGAATCCCCCCATTGTGGCTAGCTCTCGCGCAATGCCCCGAGTCGAACGACGCTGGCAGAGTCATTCAACAAATCCCACGCCCACATTGACTCACCTAAATTCTGATGGCCGCCCTTCCATGGTCGACGTTGGTGACAAAGATTTAACGAAGCGTACCGCTACAGCGACAGGCTATATCTACATTCCCAGAATTGCTTATGAACTGGTCACCGGAACCCCACCCCATTCAGAAAATGATCTGTCAGTGGATAAACTACGAACCAAGGCCACCAGTAAGGGTGATGCACTCACTGTGGCGCAGCTCGCAGCGATAATGGGATGCAAACGAACTTCGGAACTAATCCCCTTGTGTCATCCTCTGCAGCTTTCTAACATCTCGGCTACGTTGACCCCCGAAGTGGTAGACATCCAAGAAAGTCGATGTCATGGTCCCTACACATTACCACACAGGATCCGATGCACAGCTACGGTTTCTTGTGAAGGCAAAACTGGGGTTGAAATGGAAGCACTGACTGCTGTATCCGTCGGCTTGCTTACAGTTTGGGATATGCTTAAGGCTGTCGCGGGCAAGGAGATGGTGATAGGTGACATTGTTGTATCACATAAAAGTGGTGGTAGATCCGGCGACTTCACTCGCTGTGGGTCTGTCGAATGCCCTTAGACTGTTGTAATAAATGCAAATTAATTATGAATTAGAGAAAATGTGCATACTCGGTGTTTGTGGGTTTGTCGCATCTAAGCTACGTGCGTAACATATTGCGCAGGGAAGCAAATATTAACATCAACTTGGGGATAGTCCGCGTGCAAAATGTAACATACGATAAGTAAAGCTCAAACAACGAATAAAAAGGGAACCGTCTAGGAGCCAACCACTAGGATTCACCAATGTCCGCGGTTTGTGCCGATAAATCCAAGTTCCAAAGCATCCTCCACATCCTCGGGCCGTTCCTCAGGCTTTCCAGAAAGTCCGACGTATCCGACGCGATGGTAGACGCGACGGGCACTGTTTTCATGACCGACGTACAAGACAACGCTTTCTTTACCACAGTCCAGTAGTAGCCTATTTCAAGTACATCAAGATCAAAAACATGGAAATAGAAGCAAATGTACTTACCGACGGGTTACACTGCGAACCAAATGTTCAGCGAAGCCTTGGCGCCTCCAATTCGGGCAAGTGTAAACTTTAGTAATCGCCGAAACCCTCATCGACGACCGCGTGACTGCACAAATGGCTGCGACTGCACCGGATACTTCGTACAGCCAAATTTGACCTTTCGACACGAGCTCGTGTGCCTCTGCACGGGCAAGCTCGATGCCCAGCGGGAAATAGATCTAAGTAGTACCATGTGAGTATGGATCGGACGTGACAAGATACACATGATCGTTGCATACCGAATCGTCTGCGAAACCCTTGGCAAGCCGGGCAATGTCCTCGATATCTGATATCACTCCACGGCGGATACGATGTCCGAACGGCAGATTGTCCTTTGAGTCGACGAGCGTTTCTTTGGTGCAATAGGTGAAGCATGCGGAGTAGAATGGTAGGGGTTCTACTTGGAAGCCAGTAAGACTCGTCCAGTACTTGCTGAAGGCCTTCACGAGGGGGGTCATACCAAACACGGAGTAGACGCGCGTCGGAGGAACGCACAACGCCAAGCGGTCAGCGAGGGCTGCGACGCGAGGTGTCAACCATTGTGGTGAAGATAGCATCCAGGGCTGCGCTGCCCATACGAAGACGGGTAATTCATGCAGTTCCGCCCGATGACAAGCCAAAACTAGCTCCAGGTCTACAATGCCATGTGGAGACGTTGACCAAACGGTCAGCCATAACGAGTCACCGAGTTCGTCACTTGAAGGTGCGTCGAGTGCCACTTCAGACTGCGTAACAAACTGGCAACCCGTCAATGCTGCTTCCGCACTAATTTTCTTGAGTGCGTTAGCCAAGACAATATTGGAAGAACGCTCGTGTTTGCAGAGCGTTGGATAAGAGAGGGCGAGAAAGGCCTCAGCAGAGCAATGCTCGAGGACGCAGATTTCTGAAGATGACTGGAAATTGAGGCCGGGCATGCTGAAAATCGGGTTGAATGGCTAAGAGCTGCGAAGGAAAGTAGGGAGAGGTTTTGCTTTTGCATCCAATTTATACTGGTTGTACCATCATGGGCCATGGCTTGCTGTGAACGAACTCCTGTGGAAGTAAGCATGGAAGCACCAAGCAGAATGGACGACACAGAGGATGGCTACGGCAGATCATACCACCGATTACTGCCTTTACAGGTCACAGAAAAAAGCCATGGTATGACAACCACAGGGTGGATCCTGATAACCAACTTTGGACGCGGCGGCACTACTCGGCGCAACTTGAAACTGTTGACATGGGGAAGGACTCGGCTCGACGAGTAATACCGCTTCGATTGGGAAAAGATCACAGCAATCAAGGGCGACGGCACTCAACATTTGGGTGTGCAAAATGACAATTTGCTGTGCGGCGAGGGATATCAGCGTACGGCATTTAAAATATAAAGGAAGAGCAGCTGTATAGGCAAATTATGGCTCCGAATACCGCGACAGCACTGGCAAGAAATCAGCCTGAGTGATCGGCGCGGCCACTGACCTGAGTCGCTTCCGCTCGTGTCCATCAGAGAACTGGGGTCAATACCAACCAAACCTCCGCCGGTTAATTCAGAAAATCATTTCTGTATGGCATAGGCCATTACATGCAGTGGGCACAGGATGGAATGGGCAACACGGGATGGCTATTGAACAAACAAAGGCAGCTCCTTCGATATTGAGTTCTGTCCGTCAACCAGACGCCCGATTTCCGCTCCAGCCTACACCGTAAGTTGTTATCGCGGAATGCTGGAGACCATGAACCTACTTGGTCCAACTTGATAATAGTTGGGATGGCGCTAACTTTCCATGGCTCTTTGCGGAAGATATTGTCGGGTGTCTTCCATCTGTCCTCACCAATGAGACGACGAAAGGTTTTATATCTGACACGGTGACACCAACACCTACTCTGATCTTTGGCCAACGTAGACTAAAACGGCGGACGGCCCTCGCTCAGGGCCAAATGTGTTTCTAATCAAATCGTCCACAGCAAGACAATCCTGTCGATGTTCCCTTCAGAAGCTACGGAAAAGTCATCGTGCTAAATTGTCAACCCACGGGACACCACGGCAAATTGCTTTCTGGTAGTCTTGAAGAGAAGAAGATGAGGAATTGCTCCCTGCCACTCCGAAGTGATGCAGCGTCGCAGGGAAACTGAACTTCACGCAAGGGCATTACTGGCAACGAAAGACGAGGGGAATATGATAAGCAAGATTTGGTTGATAATCATAGTCACAGAAGTTCCACTGGCGGCTGGCCTTGTTTGTGGCTGTGTGGTCGTCCGGGACGACAGCGAGCTGCCACTCACACAGCAGTCCCAATGCAGGCTTGCTGTCCTACCTCCAACGTTGTGTCTACTTCACTTTCACTCCGCCACCTACTAGTACCGGGTGCGGGTAACCCGCGCAGGTATGACACCCGCAACCCCCTGTACCTGGCACACTGTCAGCTGGTCTCATTGATTGTTGATATACTTCCACATCATGTATGTATTACCTTAATGATACTACTTATGGTATTTTAATGTCCTCTCCGATCAGTACCTGTCCTCCTCTCACATGACGCTTAAAGGTGATTGGTCGATAAGGTCGGCAAAGTCTCACTCCCGCTTCTTGAATCTTGTGCACAACGAATCACATCAAATGCTCAATGCTGAGCGCTGAGCGCTGAACTCGAGGTGATAACGCGAAGACTTGGCCGAGTCAAACTGGTACTCATATGGGTTAAGTAAAGAACCACGCGCAGACGTGCATTTGTAAGGTGCCGACAACTTACTTACGAGTTCGGCCACACATCTAGCGACGATTGGAGGAGCCGAGAAATTACCGAAAGCCTCCGTTCAAGCTGTGCGACGCTCAAAGCTGCGCACTGGCAATAGCTCTTCAAGTGCTTCCAACTCTTAGTGGAGTCGGACTCTATTTCATGCGACCGATCATTGCGCTCGTATTGTTTGTCGGTATTTCGGCCGCCAGTATCCAACAACCTCTCTCTACACCGTCGTTTCAGGAAGCCGAGAGGGATGAGTACCAGTTCGACTGGCCCATTCAAAGGGTCGCCATTATCGGTGCTGGGCCGGGGTGTGTTGTGTGTCCCATTCATTGGTTCATGACTCACCCACACCTCCTTGTAGTGGCCTGAACGCATACCACGAACTGACCGAAGCCGGTCTAGACGTTCGCATCTTTGAGCGGGACAGCGTCCCAGGAGGAAACTGGCACTACACCGAAGAGGTCTCGCTCGATGCTCCCGTGCCGAATGCTCCCACCCCAATCAGCGACTTTGTGCCTTCTCTCCCTCCAGCCGGCGTCGAGCTGCCATATTCAGAGGTGTTCGAGAACGACGGCAAGATCCAGAGGGACCATAGAAGCCCGAAACCGATTTGGGAGTCGTTGACTACTAATTTACCTTCGGTACGTTGGTTTATGTTACAAGTTAAGCTTGGAAATGGGAATGTTAATCATGTTCTTGCCTGCGCAGCCTTTGCAACAGGTGGGTGGAACACGTCTGGTCACTTTTCTTATTCCAGAATCTGATTGTCGCTTTTATGCGTCAGTTTCCTCAATGGCCTTGGCCTGAGGGAACACGGTGGGGTGAGTTCCTGTCCCTTTCTCAAACTAACTACTCACTTCGGACACCAGAGCTCTCGCATTATCAAGTTCGCAACTACGTTCGATCGTATGCTTCCTATCTCAACATCAATAGCAATGACGAGAACCCCGCAATTGCTTATAACACCCGCGTCGAGCATGTCGAGAAGCGAATCAACCAAGCTGGGCAAGAGCAAGGTTGGAGACTCTGGCTCAGGTCCCTCGAGCCGACCCAGAGTAACACGTACCGAGCGACTTGGTGGACCGAGGTCCGCTTCCCCTCTCTTGCATGTCTTGGTTGAGCATTGCATCTTATCGATAGTCTATGTAGGATTTCGATGCTGTCGTCGTCGCCGTGGGCAGGTACAATGCACCATCAATGCCATCCATTCCCGGTCTGGGGGAGTGGGTTCGGAGGTTTCCTGATATTGTCCGTCACTCGAGACAATATCGGCGACCAGAAGCATATGCCGATCAGACGGTGCTTATCGTCGGTGCATCTGTAGGCCATTCTCTGGAACTGACTTTGTCTCCTGCTGACAAGAGTTCCAGGTCAGTGGGGCTGAAATATCTAGAGACCTGAATCATCAGGCTAGCAAGGTCTATCAGTCTTTCCGGGTGAGATGTGAACCGTTCTCACTAGCTTGACGCGATCTAACTCTTCCGTGTCATTCAAGGCCAACAATCGTACGTGTGACTAAAAGTTACCCATAATGTTTAACACTGTTGTAGATAACACGACACACTTTGCGCTGGAAAATAACCTCCGCCGGATCCCTAAAAACACGACTCTCGTCGGGGAAATCGCACGGTTCTTACCTATAGCCGAAGGGTCTCCCATTCAATCTGGCCTCGTCGAGCTGACGAACGGTACTGTGCGTTTCGTCTCTCCCTTCCTTGGAATGTATTTCGATGACCGAGTTGATGTCTAGATCCTGTCTGGAATCGACAATGTGATATTTGCTACTGGCTTCCGATACTCGTTCCCATTCTTGCCACAATACTGCG